>CABFWB010001447.1:34135-118487 GCA_902151455.1 Timema bartmani
ATGACTTGAAGATCTGCAACACCTTATAAAATGTTAAAACTTTAACCAGAAATCGAAATTTTAATACGAAGTTTTGACCCTTGTGGAAGACATTAAACTGTTTGAAATGCTCTTAGGTGGACAAAGATGCGCCTCTTTTCTCATTGATTCTATATCATTGTATATTATTTTATGCGTGTTCTTATGTGGAGTGGTGATAATACAATGTACATTATTCCGTTCAGAAATCTTACGAGTTTATAGAAAGAGAGAGAAAGTCTGTGCGGTGTGCCGTACCATTTATTTTTAAATGTATTTGTCTGTAACTAAGAAAATATTAATTTTATAAAATATTATTTTAAATAATTATTAAATTTATTTTAAAGTGTGCCACAACTTTTAAACGATAAGTTATTTCGTATCACAAAGAGTTGTGGAAATATGATCAAAATTTGAAATGTCTGTGTCTGTAAAGTACCTTCAAAGTAATTTTAATTGTAAAATAAGATGCACCATTTTGTTTGTATTGCTACACAGTGCATAGATACGAAATTTAGTCAAAATATAGAAGCTGATTTTGATAAAATTGATTTTATATCTTTCGGTCCTTAAATAAATTACCTTTAATTTTAGGTTTGGATAGATATTTCCAAAAATTCCTCTGGGAACCTTATGAAAACAATAAAATTATGAAATTTTGCAGGCAAGTAGCCCCTAACCAAAAGGGTGCAGGAATACTTGCTGACCAAAAATTCACAAGTATATACAAAAAATTTTGTTTTTAATAAAATTTTCAATTTATGAAAATTTTCACACTTTCATTGGAATAAATAAATATATATATAATTATATACATTGTAATATATATATTGCCACTCTATTCATGATCATTTCCATTACCATTACAAAGAATTTGAGTGGGGATAAGCACTCCCCTGTTGTTTTTTTCATACATTTTTGTCCAGTGACACATTAGCATTATTTACCTATAATTCTCAACTTCTTCCAGTCTTCTTTTTTTCATTTTTCTAGTACCCTGCTCTTCTTCCATATCACTGTCAACACCCTGTGTGTAACCATTGTTTTCCTGCTTCTCCTGCAGCTCTTTATCATATATATATATATATACTAGCGTATAAACCGAAAGGGTAGTAAGATGCAGTGGTAATATATATATATTGTAAACGGTAGATGGTAGTAAATATTTATCTACTATAGAGTATTCAATTTAAATGCGCTTTCCAGATTTTGAAGGTCACTAAAATTTATTCCCATTTGCAATCATTTTCCAACAAATGCTAATAAGATATATAATAGGACCAGAAATGAAATAGTTGATTTTTAAACGGGCGTGTTGTTAGTTTATGTAGTAGTGCTTAAGACAGTTGTGTATTTAAGTTTGCTTACGGAATTATTATTGAAAATTAAACCCTGTTTGTTTGGAAACTTTTAAAACCCATATAAGTTTCTTTAAATGTATCTGTAATAGTTACAAATATATTTGGATGCTGCTTGGTGGCATGAAGACCCATAACTTCCAACCAAATCATCTATCTATTAGAAAATAAATATATTTTTTATCTACAGTTATTTTAATTAGTTAGACCCTTATATTGACCTTATTTCTTTCTCAAAAGACCTTAATTTAGTTGAAAAAACCTTTTAAACGTTGTATTTAATATTAATGTAGAAAATAGCATGAAACTATATTTAGTAAATTCATTAAAGGGGTTATTTTAATCTAATATTATGCTTTTCTTGGAGTAAATTCTATTAATAAATGAGTGTGCTATGAGTAAATTCTATTAATGTTCGAGTATACTATGATAAGAGTAAATTATATATGAGTATGCCATGCTAATGAGTAATTAATTATTAATATAAGAGTGTGCTATGCTAAGAGTAAATTCTATTAATTTACGCCTATGTTATGCGAGAAGTAAATTATATTTAAAGGAGACAGCACTAACTTCCCTTTTTTGAAAACCCCATCAAAACATTTAGCAATCTTTTATCTTGTATGAAAATAAACTCAATCTCAGATGAAAAATTAATACATTTCTTGGAATAGCTTAGTTTCATAATATGTTCATTTATTGACGATTGTGCGTGTGAAAATCACGTATAAATGATCATGTACCCTCCCTAGAGGTCTAGAGAAGATAGCGAACACATAAAGGAAGAAATACAATGGTAACAGAGTTTTATTGAAAAGACACTTAACGACAGTACACTAGTATACATATGATTTGTTAATTTTATTTCCGTCATCCTCTCCATTAAATATATTTTGAAAGGAAGGTATTGAATATTAATAAGGGAATAGCAAATACACAATAGGCTGAAAACATAATATCCAGTTTAATGAGTCTCGTAAGCACAGGCCAATGAAATAACAGTTATTAACTTAGATTAACTACAGTCACTGATCAGCATCTAGGCTTCTAATAATTTGCGAGTAAACCTTGACAACTACTTGCCTGCATCAAAATACAAGACAGCGGGGGGATCTTTTCGCAACATCTAAGAAATTCACTAAGAACTATCCTGAACGCACAGCTTGTGTGACATACTACCGATACCCCAATACATTTGGCCATAAACTCATTCAGCTTATGCTTACTTAGACTCATAAAGAGCCTTGGAACAGTGGCATTAAACAAATAAGTAATTAAATCTCCTTTTTATGGTAACATATACAGAGTGAAGTCAAGGTCACTATGAGGAGGTGCTAATATCGTCCCTCTAGATTGGGGATAATTAGCCCCAATTAGGGCGTCGCAGCTACAGCCTTGGACGACAGTGACCAAGCTAACGATCAAAACTTGACACAAAGGTATACCAAAGTAGTCCAACAATAACAAGCACTGGACATAAGGAGGCCGTCTACTGGGCACCAAATAAACTAGCCTGAGTGATACAAAGGCCACGCATGGGCAGGCCATGCTATATATAGTCAAATATAGAAAACCTAAATTATAGAATACAGGACAACATTACGAAGGCCAACAGACCCAATTAGGTCATCAAAAACTAACAGCCACTCCCGACTAGTGAGTTCTGACGTTTCCCTCGCAATTATACAGATAGAATAGCTACATAACAAATCAAACGCTAATTAGCGAGTTAGTCTTACTAACAGCTGTTAGTAAACATAAATGCTACCAAACATTTCTCTAACAGGTGCGGATAAGCCGCATAACATCAAAGGTAGCACAAGTGAAATCTCTTACCATGATACCATATATGTTCATGGAACTAACCTGCCCTAGCTGACTCATGTAGCACCAGCATGAAATCAATTAAACTAGCTCATGACAAATAAACATCTGCTATCAAGGTGAATGGCTCAAAAGAAACCAAGCGCCTCACAACTCCCAAATATGCTGGGCTGATAATATATCTACTCATGGCTAATCACAATACATATCCAATTTCATTATAAAAGATACATTGCATGGTGAGAGTCAATACAAACCAAACATAGACAGAAACTAGACAGACAGGTTATAAAACAGTCAGTGCATAGGCTGACTGGAACTTGACAATCAGCTCTGAGTGAGCTGCATGATTCCAGTCCCAGCGATAGGGTAGACTGCGCGCACTTCTAGTGCACCAGCGGTTGACGAAATGATGTAGATGATCTCGGTGTGGTGGTATGCTACCTTCGGGAAACCCGAGCGGTGACTCCATCTGACTTCATTGCGTCCTGGCCCGACTCAGATGTATAGCTGCAGTTAGGATGTAGAAAAATGACAGTTAATCACCCGACTAGTCGTAAATTGTTACAAGTTCTGTGTTTTATTCTGCTCGTACAGCATATTAAATAAACTTCCCGATTGAGACCAAACAGGGAAGGGAAAAACAGGTTTCAGCCAATCACGTCTCACGGCTACAACGTAGACCAGTGCTGGCGCAAAGAGGGGAATAGGCGCATGCGTAAAGAGCACAGAAAGAGAGAGGCAATACGAAGCGTATGTAGCCCCAACATTACTTTTTCTTGAGGTGGTTAATCACTGCATTCGAATTATATGAAACTTATTAGTGATGATCCAGGAACACACATTCACATCTAGGTCAAGGGGAGTCCAAACTCCTCGGCAGTTCATGACGCGTAGCAGATATCTTGAAAAGTGACAAGTTCACATAATTGTGCTAGCTAATATCCATTAGCTCGGCACATTCAAAGTCATCAAATAATTTGTTGAAATATAATTATTAAAAGTTTTTTTAATATAAATATTTCTGTATACTGTACTTATATTATGTATTGAACATTTTACCAATTGGAATTATTAAATTTTATGGCATTAATAACTATAAAAATTTCTTAATAACTTTTATATCTCTTTTATTTTCAGGTAAGCTGCTTCAAGTAATTAGCACTTACTGTTTAAAGTCAAAGTGAGTATAGCAAATAGTATGAGTAAGTTTTACTTTCTTGCAGCATTTGAACCTATAGCATTTTTATTTAATTTTATTACTTTATTTTATATATTATTATTTCAAATATATTATATATATTATGTATATACTATAAATATTATTTTTATAATATATATTATATATATTGTATTTACAAATATTATATATAATAATATATGAAATAATAATTATTAGATATTCTATCTTATGACAGATTCATACCTTTTGTCAGTGAAATTAGACCTCCAATGCGCCCTGTCCTCTGCCTCCTCCTTCAGCTCCCAAAATTTTCTTATTTCCTTCAAGTCATCTAATATTTGAATCCTCCTCCTTCCTAAAATCCTCTTTCCCTCAACCTTTCCTTCTATGACGTCGTACAGAAGACAATTCCTTCTAAGGATGTGTCCGATCCAGTTTTCTTTCATATATATTATACTTTATAATATGGAATTCATAATGTATATAAGTAGTAAATATATCTATTAGGTGTTATATTGTAGCCTAGATATATTATACAGGATATAATAACATAAAATATATAATACATATTATAATCCAATGACATATTTATATATATGTATATATAGAGAGATATTCCAATGACATGATTATATATACATCTAAATTATATATTATATATACAGGTTGATTCGAAGCTCTCTGTACAAACTTGAATGAAAGATAGAAAACACTATAATAAACTGTTTTCGTCAGTAAATGTATGTCTGCAGACGTCACTCACCCTTTAGTGCTAGAGGGCGCTGTTGGGCGGTACGTTTAATGGCTATTTCTCGTCGTCATCATTCGTAACGCAGATTTATTGCGTGTAAAATGGAGTATTTCATGAATTTTGATATGGCTGAGATACATCTAGCTTACGGGGTTAGCGAATCTTTGGATATGTATGGAAATCAATGCTTCGACGCTGTAGTTTGAGCACATACTTAAAATAAAAATGTTGTACAGACTTAATGCCTTTCATTTTCATGTATGTACCAACAGCGCCCTTTAGAACATAAGAGTGATGCCTGCAGATATACATTCACTAACGAGAAAGGTTTGTTTTAGTGTTCCCTATCTCCTATTAAAATGTGTACAGATAGTTTCATATCATCCTGTATATGTATAATATAAATTTATATAATCATGTAATTAGATTATATTATATTATAATTATATTATAACTATGTCACCGGATCATGGGTAAGATAGCAAAAATGCCAAAATACCTGCAAACCGTGCCATTGGATCATATTGGGTATGATAGCATGTAATTAATACACCCGCTTCGGTGACTGCATAGTCTAACGCGCTACTCTCGTGTTAGACTAGACTTCCGATGACGAGGAGGTCAAGGTTAGAATCTCAGTAAGGTGTATCGAGTGAAGTTTTTCCAAAAGTGTTTTTACACTCTCCCTCCACGCAAATGCTTGTACTCTTCCTATAAACATAGCCTTCCTAATCTCTAAAACCATTAGCTTATTTAGTAAATTAGGGAACAAACAGAATGAGTAGTATGACGCGGTGCTAAAAAAAAAGCACCTAAGTAGCCTTCAAAACATGCCCACTATACTAATTATATGAGATTTCAGCTAGGTTTGAGATAAAAAACTTATCAAGCTAATTGAAGTATGTATGGCTATTAAGCCTGGCAGGATACGTGATGGATGTCACTTATCAGACACTTTCGAAATGCATTATGGGTTGAAACAAGGAGATGCACTTTCCCCGTTACTTTTTACTCTAACCTTAGAGTATGGTGTTAGGCTAAAGCAAGAGAGCAGGGAACGATTGAAACTAAACAGTACAAGGATAATCACATGATCCAAGTTTGCTAGTTATCTGTTGCAAGAAATACAAACATTTTATTAGAAGTCAATAGGTAAACTGGTATAGAAGTGAACGCAGAGAAAAATAATTTTATGATTGCACAGAGAACACAGCTGGAGGACTACTTTGAGATAATGGTGAAAAACATTAAATTTGGTAGGGATAATGCATTCAAATATTTAGGAACAATTTAACTAGTAATAACAATACTAAAGTAAAAATTAGGAAAAAATACAGTCGGAAAATGCATGCTACTACTCGGTCAGTAAGTTATTGACATGTTGACTGCAGTCCAGGAATCTAAAACTCACAAGGTACAAAACAATAGCTCTACCTGTTGTTCTTAGTGATTTTGAAACATGGTCTCTTACCTTAAATGATTAGCATAAATTTAGGATGTTCTAAAACAAAATACTCGGGAAAATACATGCTCCAAAAAGGTATGAAGATATTGAAAGGTATAGGCTACATAATAATAAGTTGCATACCCTATACTCATAACCAGACATTGTTAGGATAGTTAAATATCAGGGATTACGGTGGGAAGAAGATGCAGTGCAAATAGATGAATCTAGAACTGCGTTCAAGGTATTGAGTAGCAAACCTGATGGTAAGAGACCAGTGAGAATACCGATACACAGCCAGAATAGTTACATCAAACCTGACTAGAAAGAGATAATACCACACCATAGAGTATGTGAGTAAATAAAGAAGTAAGTCAATATCCTGCACACCATGTCATTACATTACTTAGAGTATTATAGTATTCTTATAGTCTGAAACTATGTTATTGGATCATATAGAGGATAGTATTCCAATAGTCTGAACCCATGTTATTGGATCATATAGAGGATAGTATTCTAATAGTCTGAAACTATGTTATTGGATCATGTAGGGCAGAGGTCCCCAACCTTTTTGTACCTTAAGAGCACATTCAAAACTAACGGTAGTGCGGCGGCCACCAATAACTTTTCAACTAAATTTATAGCCGAACATAAATCATAATGCAAATAACACACACACACACAAATACATATTATTAAAATAAATTGTGAGTTTAAAATTTAAAAGAATATTTTTTAAATTCGCATATAAAATAACGCAAATGGTACACACGCAAAGTTAGTCCAAAACCAGTTAAAACAATTGAAACAATTTTCACCAAACTAAAAGTAAATGTCAATATATACAAAAAATACTGCTTTATTTACGATTTTAACAAGACCAAAATAAATACACAAGGAACTATTTAACTACTCACCACGATTTTGGTGCTTAGGTACATTTTTAAAATCTACATTTATTCTGTATTTATTCAAGCAACAAAGCTGGGTAGACCCATGTCAAGATATTTACAAAGGAAATAGGAAGTATTAGTATGGTATTAGTGAGTAGAATGAACAAGGAAATATTTAACTACTCACCACAATTTTGGTGCTTAGGTACATTTATAAATCTACATTTATTGTGTGTTTATTCAGGCAACAAAGCTGGGTAGACCAATGTCAAGATATTTACAAAGGAAATAGGAAGTATTAGCCTGGTATTAGTGAGTAGAATGGTAGTTCCGAGTAATAAAGTACACTTTGAAAATGAGCCGGCAAAGAAAGAGGAATCAGAGGGAGGGATTGGAAAGAGGGAGAACAGCATACCTGGAGATAAGCACAAACTTGATTTTTGTCGGAAAAGTGACATTAAAATTATTAGTAAGGAACTTTTCAGTTGTGGTCAAAAAGTGGTAGGCAGAGGCTAAAGGCTCGGCGGGCGCGATGGCGCCCGCGGGCACAGGGTTGGGGAACCCTGCGGTAGATAATGAAACCTTCCACATATTACTACAAGATCACATCGACGCGATATTTCAAAAGTTTAGGAACTTTTTGAAAATACATCTTAAAATGCATCAAATCTCTTTGGGTTCCAAGAGGTAATCCTAAACTCGAATACAAATATGACAGAATACATTCATTAACTTTCTTAGCATAATCTCATGTTATAATTTCATATGAGCCAAAGTCTCAAAAATGTATTTCTGCAATGAAATATGTTAGTCCTAGTAAACCATGTTGTTTCCCATAAACTCCTGAAAGAAGATATTAAGCTCATATTGAATAAATGCCGTTTCTACTATTCCCTTAGGCTTTATTGTCAGTGAAAACACTAAATTGTATGAATAAAATATGTTTACTAAACGTCTATATAAAGAAGATAATGAAGTGTGTATGTCTCATAGGGCCTTGAAGATCAACTCCTTAGTGTAGTGGTTCGTAACGAGAGGTATGACCTGGAGGAGCAGAGAGAGACGTTGATAGCGGAAACCAGCGTCAACAAGAACCTTCTGAAAGATCTTGAGGATTCGTTGCTGAGGGAATTATCAACCTCCACTGGTAACATGTTGGATAACGTCGAGCTTATTCAGACATTGGAGAACACTAAGACCAAGGCGACAGAGGTGAGGAGAAGAGACATATTTTTCATACATGAGAGAGACAGACAATGAAGGACATAAAACCAAGGCCAAAGTTAGTTTCAACCTCTTTTTACATAACCTTATATTATTAGTTTTTGAATTTTAATAACATATTTAGGATGTACTAGCTAAAATACCTAGATAAATCATCTATGAATATATCTAGAGTAAAATTAAAATTGGCCGCTAATACAATCACTAATCAAATTTGTTCACCATAAATTTGTCCTTTTCTACCATTTTAAAAACTACTGGAAAAGATCCAATTTTTCAACTTGACCATTATTATAATTAACTTTATAAGGGATGTAAAGTAACTTCCCTTGTCAAATATACCATATGTACGAGGTAGATGAATACTAAACTTTGTTAAACATTGTAAGAACGCTAAAGTTAAAGTCAATTTTGTTTCTTATCAGTGAATCTTGTGGCTATCTTTAGTTTATTATAGAATGATTGGGTAGAATTTAAGTAACCTGGTAAGGCCATCAAAATAATATACTATTTTGTTACCTTGAACAAGGAAGGGACGTTGTTTACTTTTATTTACAAAGTTGTCAACATTCAAATAGTTCATCATAATAATTTATGAGACAGTTTTAAAATACCTGAATTTCCAACACCGTGTTATAATGCATTACAAGTATTTTTGATTACAAATAATAAATATTTACTTGTTTTTTAAAAGGTTTCTTCCAAGCTGGAACTAGCCATGTCCACAGCAAAAGATATAGACCTATTGCGTGATGGCTACAGATCAGTGGCCAAGCGTGGCGCCATTTTGTTCTTTGTGCTGTCCGACATGGCTGTGGTGAACTCCATGTATCAGTATGCTCTGTCGGCCTACTTGGGTGTGTTCACATACTCGCTTCGTAAGGCTTTGCCGGACACTTCTCAGGGGAAAAGACTCAGCAACATCATCAATACACTCACTGCTAATGTTTATGAATATGGCTGCACAGGTTAGCACTCCAGCACAAATCATTCTTATACGTTTTATCAAATCAATTATTACAGTTAATAGATTTTCATTGACAAATACCATATTTTCAAATTTTTAAATGACATTCTGGGATTGTTTTAAAACTTATTAGAAATCATCCAACACTACTGATATATCAATATCAATGTGTCTGGTTCTAATTTTCTTTAAAGCTGAATGTAAAATCTGTAAATGCCAATATTTTAGCAGTCGGTTTCTTATAAACATTATTAATAATAGTTTAAATCCTAGAACAATATCAAACGGATGGATACAAACTAATTCTTTTAGCTTCTTACTGTACATCTAACTAAAATGAGTACATGGGTTTCTTATATAAGCTATCAACATGATATTAATCTTTTCATTTTTTCTTCTTCAGTAATTAGTTGAAACTATGAAATGTTTTCACTTAAAGTTCAATGTAGGCTACACATTGTTTAATATTTAAGATTTAAAATTATTTTAAAATTTTAGAAATTGTATTTCTCTCTTGTACACATTGCCTTTCATATTTAGTCACATTGAGACCTTATCCGCTAAGAAAACTTTTGGCAAATTATTGCCGTCATTAGTCTTGATTGTGTGCAATGTGGACGTGTCCAATCGCAAGATGGGCGTTTGTTACGTTAAAATATGGTTTAGAGAATGGTCCTAAATAATAAAAGATGAAAGTTGTCCAAATCATTTATAATCTGTCAATAATATTGATGCTGTACATACCACCAGCATAGAAAACCTTCACAAATCATTCTAGTTGTAGCTGAGTGATGCTCACACACTTTCATATAAACTCACCACATAACCAATAATGAATAGTAAGTGTGTGGTTGTATTAAATCATTACATTTATTATTTTTATTTTAAAATAGTTTTTTCTACATTTATGCTGTGTGTATAAATAGCTTACTTTCTGAGCTAGAGAAATGGGGTATTGATTAATTAACTAGGTGTTTATGGGACTGTCTTATAAACTAATACCGGTATTTAATTTAGAAGTGCTAAAACTGGTGAAGTGCTAATCTATACCAAGTGATCTTGTTTGTGGTTACTTTGTCTTGGTAGGAATATTTGAGAAGCACAAGCTCCTGTTTTCTTTCCAAATAACGATGAAGTTGGAACAAAGTCGAGGTAAAGTAAGCCAACCGGAACTTGATTTCTTCATCAAGGGTGCCATCACCCTCGAGAAAACCTCTGTCCCGTGTCCAGCAAAGTGGATCACCGCTCAGGTTTGGGCTCTTCAACAAATGTTGAGATCTCAATGTAGTTTAGGTTTACAATGGCTTATAAAAAAATGGGAAATTAAGATATAAACTATAAACACTAATAAAATGTATTTAAAAATATTCCTCAACATTTATTTTATCCTAAAGATATTTAATATAGTTTCTGAAATAAATTGTATCCACTGTTTAAAGTGCACCATCATGCTTTCCAGTTACCCTAAACTGATTAACCTATCAGCAAAAATAACTAGCCAGGCACAGAAATAATAGAAGGATATAGATCAGCAGGGAAGTTTGATTTGACACACCAAGTGTAGTGCCCCAGATTTCATTACTATGTGACTTAATTAATGGTTGAATCGGGAAAGTCGCTCTATTCAAATATAGGAGCAAGGTAGTAAACGTAAAAAGAGATGTAAAGAAGTTAATGTATATTAACAATGGCCAGAGGCTATAAAGCCATTTTATTATGAAATTAAAGATAAACAACATAGATAGTACTCACAATATTGAATATTACAGATTTATGGGACAATATCTTAACCTAACCATAAATAAACCTGACTTGGTATGAGAGATACCCGTAAGGAGTGGGGAAACCCTAACAAATACAATAACATACCAAAAACAAACAAATATATATATTCAACTCTTGTATCAAATATCTGACTAGTAATATAAAGCTACAAAATAGTCTCTCGTAAACTAGGGGTAGATACCATATAGTTCTGCACATGACCATACCGTCACTAATTAAACCTAGGTATTGCTATTATCCTAATCCCCGAAAAGGGGGTAAGACCTAACATTCACGATCGAATTAAATAAAGCCAATTACGAATATAAACAATACCCTTAATTGTATAAAATATTAAAGATAAATATACATTTATAAACCCAACCAAAATAATAAACATAGTCAAAGTGAATCAGTCTTAAGGAGTCGCAATCAATGCAAAAGTTCCAGTTCTAGTCCAAGACTTTAAAAGTATTCATTGCCACAATTATCTTCTTCATGAATGTTAGTCTATTTGTGGACTTCATAATAAAGATAATTATACATTCCTAAGTCTAAACAAAATAATAATCATAATCAAAGTGAATCAGTCTTAAGGACTTGCAATCAATGCAAAAGTTCCAGTTCTAGTCCAATTTTTAAAAGTATTCATTGCCACAAATATCATCTTTATGTGTGTTAGTCTATTTGTGGACTTCATATTATTATTCATCATAGATAATACAAAAATCGGACAAGTTCTCTAATCCCCAATTTTGTAAATAAACAAAAATATAAACAATTAGGCCGAAACATGATTTATAGATAAAAACTAATCTATGTATAAACCCTAATCAATCTCTAAAAAAATATACATTAAAAAAATATTAGCCGAAAGATAACTCCAACTTACATAGTTAGTAAGCTCCTAATATTGTCCAATATCAAAGAGTACAGAATACAGTAAGCTCCTAATATTGTCCAATATCAAAGAGTACAGAATACAGTAAGCTCCTAATATNGCGTCCAAGCAGGGGTGGGGGGTGGGGAGGTTAGAGAAAGCCTCATAGTTCAGATCTCGTTGACCACTTGGTTTTAGTGCGTGGTTTTGTTGATGTCTGCTTGAATGGGGTAGGTGAGCCATTGGACTTATAGACATGTTGTATTGTTGCAACTGTACAAAAAAAATATTTACTTATTTGTTTTTCTTTTAAAAGAATAATGAAAGGGTATTTTACAAATGAGTGGTCTTTAAAGATAATTATGATCTAGTTTGAAATTGGTATATGGGGAAGCATTTCCTAAATTTAATTAATGTAAGGATAGTTTACGGTTGTCAGTCTTAGGACTGAAGTATGCATCAGTATTTACAACGAGACCGTACACGGCCAATTTTCACGTCATTATTTTCATCAGTCCCAGATTTTACATGCACCACAACTAATTAGTGATTATTTTATTGAAAACCCTATTTTTATTCAGTTAATACAACCTGGACACGTGAATTGAACCCAGGACCTTAGGCTTTGCGCGCTAATGCTCTACCACTGTAAAATGTTGCACATTCTTGTTTTATTTCCAGAGAAACCTTCAAGCCCTAATGGGGGTTTAAATGACAGACGGGAACTAAAGGGACCTATCTGACTCACAATTTTATAATACTTTAACATAACTTACAATTTACCAAAATTTCACTGTTTAAATATTTTAGTAAAAAAAACGTAATGATATCACTTAAAACGTAAAATAATAGCCAAGCAACATTACTTTTCAAAAATTTTAATTTCCTTTTTACTACACTGTTAAAATCCCAAACTTTTGAGTAATCATTGTAACTTATCATCATTGATTTTATTTTAAATGTAATAATTAAAGTCTTATCAGTCTATTAATACCTTTAATATGATAAAGAATAAGATTTTTATCACTCATGTCAGTTGAAAAAAACCTGTTAGTAAAATTATCCTTAGGTTAAATGGGTGTGATGCAGTTTGCATCTAGTGTAAGCCTCACTCTTCTGACATGTCGATAGTGCAAACCTTAAACATTGTTATGGACTGTAACTTAATAATAAATGTAATACAAACCATTTTTCTGGTTAAATGAGTGGTAGCATAGCACTAATGATTGCATTAGAATTTGTCATTAGTGCTAGACTGGAAGATGTTGTGCGCGGCCAGGTTGAAGTCATTTTGGCCCTGCAAACAGATTTTGGCTTATAACTCCCATTAAAATATAACTTTAACGTAATATTTGTGTTCATTGACCAGCACCAACGTAGCATTAACGATTGCATCAGGTCTTGTCGTTAGTGCTGCAATGTAAGATGGTGGGCAGAGACAGGTTGACGTCAACTTTGCCCCGCCCACTGATCTTAGCTTATAACTTTCACAAAAGTGTAACACTAACGATTTTTTGTTTGTTTCCTGACCAGCACTAACGTAGTGCTAATGATTGAATAAAGTTTGGTTGTTAATGCTGCACCGTAATATGGTGAGTGGGGCTATTTTGACGTGAAATTGGCCCCTCCCACTAATTTGACTTATAACTTCCACAAAAATGTGGCACCAATGATTTTTTTTTGTTTACTAAGCAGCACTAACTATTGCATTAGTTCCTGTCATTAATGCTTTCATGGGTGGAGCCAAGTTTATGCAACTTAATGGCAGAGCATTGGCGCGCAAAGCCTAAGGTCCCGGGTTTAATGTGTGTGTCCAAGTTGTATTAACTGAATAAAAATATTTTTTTCAATAAAATAATCACTAATTAGTTGTGGTGCATGTAAAAGCTGGGACTGTTGAAAATAATGCGTGAAAATTGGCTGTTGTAAATATTGATGCATACTGTCAGTTTTCAGACTGACAACTGTACATTATCCTTACATTAATTAATTTCAGGAAATGCTTCCCCATAATTAATATTTTAAAAACCACTAATTTGTAAAATACCCTTTTATTATTCTAATAAAAGAAAAACCAATAAGTTAAAATATATATCTTTTTATATTAACATAGTGATAATGCTGCTCTCTAGTAAACATGTAGTAAGTTAAGTAGAGTCTCTACTGCTGCCATCTATCAGACATTTGGCACCGCACACATAATATATAAATATAAGATATAAATTAGAATGGATACAATTAAGGATTTTGTGGATATAATGGAAATAATTATGGTGAATATGAATCAGAATTTTTGTTTAAAGTCGTTTATTTGAAAACTTTCTGAATGGAGACCATTCAGACTGGATAAAATTCAGGATTTTGTGAATATAATGAAAATGGAAACAAATCAAACTTTTTATTTGTAGTGATTGTTTAAGAAAATGTCTGAATGGTGACCATTCAGAATGGATACAATTCAGGATTTTTTGGATACAATGATAATTGATAAAAATCAGAGTTTTTATTTGTGGAGAATGTTTAAGAAATGTCTTAATGGAGACCATTCAAAATGGATACAATTCAGTCGTCTTGGAATTAGACTCTGAAGGATTGAATCACAGTTTTTTCATACTTGAATCATTTACATGGAATGCATTTTGTAAAAGATTTAATTACCACCATTACTTAATTTCTTCACTTAATTTGCATTTTGATTTTGGCATTGTTTTTTTGTGACTAAGAAATTAGTAATAAAATTAAAAAGTAAATGTGAGTGTACGACCAGCATAGATTACTGTGTATGACTCCTAACGTACTTGCAAGGAAGGGATATTCCGTCCCTGGTACTTCACACACTGGCAGTTTAAGTGTCTATAGACATAATTGGTAAAAGAGGCTATTGCCTTTGAGAAAAAACAACAGAAAGTCATAAGTCTGGACGTTTACCATTAGGATTTTAAAAAACGCCTTTAGAGAAATTTAATTCTTTAAAAGGGGTAAGAGTGTGCTAAGTCTAATTTTTTTAATTTGAACTGAAGCTGAATCGCATATTACGAGATACTTCCAAATTCGATTTGAAGTTTGAATATTCATAAACATGTTTAATGTTGTAACTGAGTTACAAGAAATTATATGAATTACATAACTCACCCTCTGGGCCGGTTAACTCGCCTCGCTGTGAACACGATCATCACTCTACTTCACCGCTCGCGCACCAAACCAAACTGACGCAAAAAGGGGGATAGAAGAAGTGGCTGTTCCGCGCACTCTTCCCGTACCTTTAGGAAGACTCTGGTACTTGCCGGAGATGGCTCAGGTTTATTCCAGTCAAAATATTATCCCCCTCTTCTCCTCCTAGTGTGATCAACTCTTTGAGAGCACATGATCGTGCAGCAGGGTACATAATGAATTTTTCTATATATGTCACTCATAACATTACTGGATTAGGATAGGTAAGCGACGCCATCAGATATGACATTCCTGCATTATAAATTCCATTTCGATTTAGAATTACGCAATCTTTTCGAAATTATAAATTTTGGCAAATTCACTACATATAACTTTGCTATGGAGAATGATGTAGTTTTTATAGTTCTTATATGGTTGGCAAAAAACACTCGTTTATTATTATACTTTGCTATCATTTCTTAAGGGAAATTCCTTTCACCGGGCTTCTAGTAATTCTAGGATTTCCCGCTTCATGGATCATCTCTCTTGATTTAATTTAATATAGCAGTCTCTGCTGCTCACAAGATGGTAGCATCGTTCATAACTTATTATTTATTTGTATTCTAAATATATTAGCCGCAGCTAGACAGCAGATGCGTTAAACTAATCATCCATTTTGAGGAAATCATTTTTCAGATGATATCGTTAAAGTTTATAAATATATTTATTTATTGAATTTAGCTCTTGTAATCATCTTTTTTTTTTAAGAATCAAATTTCTATTCATATATTTAAGGAATGGCCGTTGAATGGCGAAACTATCTGTGTGGTACGAATTTGCCAATGCTTTAATATGTATATTTATTACTGTCTGGTCGACAGGAGCTCTAGACGGCGACATATACAGCTGACCATTCAAATTATAAAGTTAGTTAGTAGGTTGGCACTAGGTGGCAATGTTTACCCCATTTTAAATTGTTTAACTTTGAAATCTTTATTGATTTAGTTTTGGTCATGGCCACTAGATGGTACCGTTTGCTACGTTGATATTAATATCAAATTTAAATGTCCCTACCACCACTCGACGGCAGGATTTATTTGATAGCTTTAAATATAATTTCTACTATGTGTATTATTGTTGTTTTGCCTGGCTTTTGAGGGGGCTGATAAACTGCTAGATCGCTACTGGCGTATATAGGTGTCTGTCTTGTTTGAAGGAATTAGTTTTCTGGGTTATTAATGAAATTGAATCTAATTTAATTAATTAATTAAATTTAATGAAAAGTTATTAACTGGCAGATTTTAGTTTGGTTTGAACTCTATTGCGAGTTGGTGCAAGCTTTTATCTTTGCGTATATGGTTGAGAACTTAACTTCATTGTTGTTATATGTTAGGACAATACACTTAGTCAATTGCAAAGATAGCTAAAATAATGCAGCTGGTCTTACTATTAAGACGCTCTAATTTATTGCCATATGTCATCTTCGACAATATATTTATTAGCCTTTTACTTTAATGGAGTACCCTGTTTGTAACCTTTTATAAATCAAGGGCTATTGTTAGACTTTACAGGCTGTTGTTCTATATATTCCTCCTTGCACTATAAGACTTCCCTTCCTGCTCATTTGTTGTATTTATAATCTGTTCTTTAGCCAATAAAACATTAACTCTCTTGTTTCCTCTTTTCTGTCACTTCCTTCGTGAAAAGCAGGTGGGGTAGAAATGTTAATGTTATATGAAAATATTATACTATACATAACATAATTTACCAAATGCTATATTTCAAACATAATTAATATATTTTGGCTTAAAATGATAAATTAATTTATCATAAAATGCATTTTATTATTTTAAATTTTATATTAAACTAGCACTAATTTGTGATTGAAATAACAACAAAGAATTTAAAATAACATAAATGTATTTTTAACTATTTTATTTCGTAAAGATTAATAACTTTTGTATCTGGAATTTTACTCTCGAATTAAAGTCAAAGAGAACGAATATTTGAATGGAAATTGAAATTTTCGAAGCTTTGCATACCCCTAAAAAGAGGATATGCCCTAGGAAAAGTGAACGTATGGAAACCATACTTACCTCATTGGAACTACCAACTTTACCCTTAGAGCGTTCTCTTAGTAGCCAGGTACTGCCCATTAAATAAAAAGAAAATTCCCATCTGAAACATTGAGAATGAATACCATACAATATGAAATATGATTTCGGTGACCATTTTATATGACTTCATCATACTAATTATATTTCAATATATTCTTCGTGAAAATTAAATATATTTATATTATGGAGTGGAATAAAATTATGTATTATATTTATTTTTGAAAAAAAAAATTGAGATAAATTATTAACAAATTTGATGACATTTTTTTATCAACTGCCTAGGTTTGTTGGCCCATTTCTACCTATCGTCCAAAAGTGGGAGAAGGGTTTATCCATGATAGGGGAAGTATTGGACGAGTGGTTGGCCGTTCAGAGAAAGTGGCTTTATTTAGAAGGGATATTCGTCTACGGTGACATCCGCTCCCAGTTACCAGAAGAGGCAAGGAAATTTGATGATATTGATAAAGCCTTTCGCAAGGTAAGATCACTATAAATGTTTTTCTTCAAACGCTGGGAAAATTTGACTTATAATTTTTTTTTAAATCATAACTCTAACATAAAAACAAATAAACACTACATTTATTCCTTGAAGTATGCTTCCTCCCTTAGATTGCACTTGTTTCAACGTATTGTACTTTTTCAATTTCGTTTTTTAAAAATATTTAGAATGAGGTCAACACCAATCACGGAAGGACTACTCTTTTGACCCCTTTAAAAACAATTGCATTCACCATGAAAGCGATGAGATGAAAACAGTATACAAGAGTGATGGAGGGAGTATTTTGGGCAATTGTATGGCGAGAACATAGATAAAGTTGCAGAAAATAGGAAAATGTTATGATGAGTGTAGAAAGCTATGAAAGTGTTGAAGAATGGGAAAGCTGTGGGTGTAGTAGATAGGATAGGGGTATGCTACATTTTACCAGATTATGTGAGTTGTTAAATGTGCGTGCTGGGATTTCAAATGTTCCTAATGACTGGAAGAATGCTGTCATTGTTCCTTTGTACAAAGGCAATGGCAGTAAGAGAGATTGTTAGAACCATGGAGCAATTAGTTTAATGAGTATTCCAGGCAAATTTTTTGGGAAAGTTTTCGTTGAAAGGGTGAGGGAAAAATCTACTGACAAGAATTGGGGTGTGAGTGAAATGTGGTTCCAAGAGCCAGGTAGAGGTTAATTGCATCAGATATTTCCATTGTACAAGTGATTGAGAAGTGAGGAAGAAAGTTTAACTTCCTTTCGTTATTCTGTATAATGTTTACCTGAGAATGAAAGTGACTTGCAGAATGCATTAGATGGTTTGAATGTGGTGACAGGCAGAATGGATATTCGCATAAATGTTTACAAAACTAATGTAGTAATTTTGATAAGGTCGGACTAGGAAATAATTGTTGGCTTAGTATAAAAATGAAAAACTGTTAGAACAAGTGAATGATTTTGTTTATCTGGGAAGAATTTTCTTTAAAAATGGAAGGATGGATGGTGAAATCGACAGACTGGTGAATGTATCTCGGAGAGTAGTTGGATGATTGTGAACTATTGCAAAGAATAAAGTAATATAGAAAGAGGCAAAGATGGCAGTATAGAAAAAGTGTGTTGATGACAAAATTTGTGTATGATGTAAAGCGTGTATTTGTTAGGAAAAAAATAAAAACATGTGAATGTGGCTGGAATTAGACATCTAAGAAATGTATATGGAAAAACGTGTATTGGATGAGTCAGTAACGAATGGTGCTGAAGGAGTGCAGTTTTAAACATAATCCAATAGATCAATGTGAAAGAAGGGTCTTTTGTTGGTTTTGGCATGTTGAGATGATGAGAGTGGATCGAGTGATGAAGCAAATATATGAGGGTAGTGTGTGTGGATCAAAAGGAAGGGGTAAGTTTTGTAAGATGTGGCTAAATGTTGTAGACGAATCTGGGGAAAAGAGAAACATAAGAGCTTTAAGAATATCAGAGCATAGCAGACTCAGTGTATGGATTTTGCTGAAGCAAAGAGAGTGTAAAAAGATAGGGAAATGTGTAGAAAGTTGGTGAGGATTTATAAGAATGGAGTTGTTTTTTTAATCCATATGCACTGGTGTTGCCTACCTCGTAAGGGAATGGCGTGATTAGATATGTATATTTATAATATATATACATATACAAAACTGACAACACTTTTCACACAATCTGGGCTGGGTATTATCTCAGTTTCAACTCTACCTAGAACCAGTAGGCTTCTCTGTCAGACTTTTAGAAGAAGCTTAAATAAATAGGAACGATTTACCGTATACGAACCCCATCCAGTTCATCACATGTTGAAATATTTATGTAAATACAGTAGATCAATCATTTGCACACAACCTGTTAAAAGTAAATTGCAACCTCATCTGTGAATTTTGACACTGTATTGAAGTTATAATAGAAATGGCGTACTCCAACTCAACTTATGAGAGATATTAGTTCCGATTGTCATTGATGAGATGTATGAAAATAGAGTCAAGGCCTAGAGGCCTCTAGAGACTTGGGTTGGATGTATGACGGCATACTTGAAATGAAGACCTGTATATCGAATAATTTTACTTTCACGATCTATGCCACAGTTATAATCAATAAAATTATAGCTAAACATTGAGCTCTGTTTTATATGAAGGTAGAAAAGGTCAATATCTTCCTGTAGTTATTTTGGCTTGCCTATTTAAACCTACCAGAAAACCGCAATGGCTGTCCTCCTATCCTAACTTACGGGATATGTTAAATCTTAACGTTATTCTGTTTTCGTTCAAAATGAGGTACCTAATAGAGAGGTAAAACAACAGCTCCGTGAATGTTTATAGCACCAGATACGAAGGTAGCGAAACATATATTGATATCATTGACAAGTCTAAATTCGGAAACAAACTAATGTACCAGTGTATTTCAAAAGAACGCGCCCAACATATACATCTGTTTCTGATAGGAGTGCGCGGGAATGATGGCTACCATTTCTACCATTCTATTAAACACCTGTCTCGGGTGTTGTATTATTAACTCTCAACTTCTCTTAAATTGCACCAAAAATATACTCTCGAAACATAAAGAGATTTGTGCCCAATTTCTCCCAGTGAGGATTAGACTTCCTCAAGGGGAGGATAAATTCCTTTAATATAAGCACTATAGGAAACGGTAAAAAATCTGATTCATTGTCTCTGTGGATCTGGAGATTTTACTGGGTCCATTAGAGACGTGCGACCTTGACAAAGAAAATATCCTAAAAGGCGAAAGTGCAACGTCATATCGCTTTCTCAGTCGATATGTACCTCAAATGTTAATTTTAAAGATAATCTCTTCTAGTATCGTAATTTCACGGGAAAGTATTGTAAGGGATATTCGCGTTATGGATCCTTCATCACTTGATGGGAGTTTATCGTTGGAGTAGCCATGCAGGGTGCGGTCTCAATTATAAGAACCCGTTCAATTTGGTCTCACTTACTTATAAGGATACAAATTTTGATAATTTCTTTCTTCTCAAATTGTTAGTCAGATGTTGAGAGATTGATCCGTTCACAGGAAATAACATCATACCGTCCTTGAGAATAGCCTCCTATTGGCTAGCGTAGAACACGATGTTTGGTGAATGTGATTTTAATAGTGGAGGATTGAATAGAAGTAAGTACGAACTCGTTCCATAGTAATTATTCTGAAAATTGACATAATCCTCGTATAGTTTAAAGAATAAATTTTGGTTAAAGTCAAATTTAATATCTTCGAAAGGGTACATAACTAAATTCAGGTAGAGTTTACCTGTTCGAAGTAAAAAATGATCAAATATGCTTCTATCCGAATCAATCATATTGTTATTAGGTACATCCCGATTGAAGAGTGAAAACGACATAGTGAAATTTTTCCAGTAGAGTCTAAGTTATCACAGCCCAATCGTATTGCATGGAAGCTGGTACTTTCAGACACTTTTGCAGTTCTTATATGTATGAAATGGTACATCTATGGCTCATCCGATCTTGATGAAGTTGAGCAGATTGACCAAATTCAGGTAATAAGTGTTGATATGAGGCATGCACCCCAATATTTTCCTCATTTCGATTTTAGGAGGTTTCTCCCTATTTCCCTCTGTAATGCGTTATTTTCTGTTGTCACATGAAAGATAAAAAGCTCTTGTTTAGCTATATCAGTAGGAGAGAATAGACCTCTTAAAATCCTATAGCGAGACTTAAAAGGATTCATACGTTAAAGAATATGTCGTAGCATTCACGCGCACCCATTGTTGTCCCTATACCACGTTTTATAGGTACATCTCTTCCCTTTTCCTTATTTAAATATAGTTCTTGAGCTGTGTCAAAATGCTTAAATCTCGCGATTGATATATTTCTACCTCGTTAATCTCATAAGATATTCTTGAAAAGAGATTAATTGTCCAATTATTGATGATTCTTGAAATACTTCTGGAAACTTCATTATTCAGTAGTGGTCTTAATGATGTATGATGTACAGACCTATTGATTTTGCTGGATAGATATCTCAAGTTCGTTTCAGTTAGCTAACAGTCCTGTAAGAATGATAGTGGAATCTGGTCAAGGTAGTATCAAAGGTGGCAGTTTCCCCGCTATTTGACACGTGATTTTCGTTCAATGTTTCGAGGGAGAGTATATTTCTGACTCATTTCAGGTGCAGGTGTAGCGGTATAGTCTCCTCTCTGACATGTCGTTACTGGAAGGTAGACTATATCTATTAGGTGCTTCCACTATCTTATTGCCAGGAGGGGCGGTTATGACTGTGTTCTCTCTTGTTGTAAGATCCTCTAACAAGACTGCATTCGACTCGGATCAACTTCAAATGTAGGATATTGTAAACACCAGGGCATACAGAGATTAAATTTATATGGTGTGGGACGTCGTCCGAAGTGACTACCTTACTCAGTGATCGCCGGGAGACACGATCACAAAATATATCATTATAAATATATATTAGCGGATATGATTCTCTGGAGAGTGTAACTCTTACATGATAGATATTTTGCTAAAATAATAAAGCTTTGGTGAAAAATCTTGTTTAAGTACCATTATTTTCCTTAATATCCTGTATTCGATTATATTTAAACAATATTCCAAATTAGCCATTACATTTTTAATTCCAATAACTATATATATACTGAAACTTGAATTAACGAATAAATGTATCTTATATTATGAGCTAATTTTTTACGTAAGTGATGAGACTGTTCTTCTTGATGGACAAGGGCTTACGCATTTGGAATGTTGCATTTTGTTAAGTGCCCTCTACTCCGCCCCCTTCCCGCTAAGTGAACATTTAACAGACGAACTGGTGACCACCTCTTGAGGTCATTGGAGCTATTTTAATTCTTTATGGATACATATTTATGACTTAAGAAATGAATATTAAATCCTGTAGAAAGTTGTAATAGAGTTACACTTGGAATATCGAAACAAACTCATCCAATTCAATGATTGTATTTAAGCTTTGTAACTGAATGCCGAATGTACTCTGATAGGAGTAGTTTGTGGGAACCTATTGCTAAAACTTGTTTGCAAAAGCAAACTAATCTATCCTTTCCAGAGCAAGTGGATTGATGTTATCACTCTCCTACATACTGTAAAATCCCCCCTCCTCCAGAAGATATCATTGTTCAAAGGGTAGCAGGCTGAGGAGATTGAGACCTCCTCTCAAGGGGCTGGAACAATGCCGTGCGTGGTGTCCCTTAGTGTAGGCATCCACCCCCGGCACCAGGGAACAATATTAAACTGTCAATCACAATCAGACAGTGGCTAACATGGTGGCAAAGTCTTTGATCATGGATTAAACTGCTTCCCCTTTTTAAAATATTTTTAAATAGGTACAAGGACACATTTGCTATGGATAAATGGTAACAAATGATATCGAAAGTTTCTCTCTGATATTAACTAGTAACTAGCCTCCTCTCTGTTTCATTGTAACGCTTAAGTTCAAACAAAAGCCACCTAAGTTCGTTGATTAGGAGACTCCTGATAAGCAATGATTTAATTGTAACCCTGGAGTTATATGCCCCACAGATTTTATTTTTAACTAAAAATTTAATTTTAAGTTTTAAGTACACATTTCAAGGGGAAGCTAAAAATTAAATACAAGGCTATGCTCAAACCAGAAAACTTATCAATGTTCTTTTGCAGGCTTCACCTGATAACAATGAAATTGGGAAGGACCATATTTTTCATTTCAGAATAGTTTATTTCAATTATGTTGTATTTTTTTACATTCGGTAAAACTGTTTAGTAACATCAATTACATTATTTTCGTATAGTAGAACACAAAAAATCACATCATGAAGGGCTGTCTGGTTCAAAGTTCTTTAAATAATTAAATAAGGTTTTACCTTTGGGACGTAGTGGGATCTTATTCAACACATAATTTATTACTAATTCAAAACTACTTATGAAAATAATTATATTTAATCCATTTAACATATTTGATTACAGATAATGATGGAGACCGCAAAGAAACCAAATGTTAAAGTCTGTTGCCATTTGCCCGGGAGGCTGGCAGATTTGCAAGGTCTAGGATATGGACTGGAGCGATGTCAGAAATCCCTCAATGATTACTTGGACTCGAAAAGAAATGCCTTTCCGAGGTTTTTCTTCATTTCTGACGACGAGCTACTGTCAATCCTCGGCAGTAGTGAAGCGTCCTGTGTTCAAGAACACATGGTGAAGGTTAGAAGTTAAAAATTGAATTTCATGTTAACATTAGTATCTATATTTCCGGGAAAGTATTGTGCCCTTTAGCCAAACTCAACATGAAACACATGAGTTCAAGCGTTTACATAGGCCAGACTGAATAACAATTATGATAGAAGCTTTGTAATGCACATTTTTGACAACTTGCTGTGCCCCCCGCCACCCCCTCCAAAAAAAGTTGTAAGACCAAGGCATATTCATAATTTGGATGTTAAATATACTTTTTTTAAAGTTATTAAAGTCCTCTATAAGTTTTGCCCGTCTCACCTAAAATGTAAAGTAAAAACAACAATTTGATATTGTGGTCGTCAGATGTTCGACAATATCTGCAGCCTCAGACTTGGCCTTGATTCCGTGAACCGGACAATAGCATCTGCCATGAACTCGTGTGAGATGGAGGTGATGGAGTTCCGCCAGGATGTGTTTGCTGAGGGCAGAGTGGAGGACTGGATGGACCTAATGCTACAAGAGATGCGCCGCACCAACCGATATATCACCAAGAAAGCCATCTTCAATTATGGCAAGGTCCGGAGACCAAGGTACGACACTCCTTTTTGTTGCAATACTCTACTAACTATAAGGAGACTTTTAAGAGGAACTTTACCAGCATTTACCCCCAGCTTCGTTGCCCTCCACGTTAACCTTGCAAAAAAAATAATGTTTGTTATGTTAACCCTAAACTATATTTTAAAGATAGTATCATATAGATTTTATTAGACTATACAATTTAGCAAAACATACATAATAACGATTACCTACTATTCCATGCTTAAGTTTTCATACTACAACCATTTTAATTTTTCGAATTAGGACAGATTGGATGCTCGATTTTCAAGGAATGATTGTTCTGGCAGCCAATCAAGTCTGGTGGACGGCTGAGGTGGAGAACGTGTTTGTTAAAATTACTAAAGTAAGTTCGTATTATATTATTTAGTTATCTTATCATTTGTATTTTATTGTATTCTCCTAACATATCACAGTATTCAAGGTTAGAATGCATGTAATTTCAATATGGTCCTTATTTAAACACATAAAATCACTTTGAATATAAATTTTAGTTACTAATTAAGTACCTACTTAATTATATATACATTAATTTAATTTACATCTACAACTGATCCCTTAAGAAAACTTCGTCAATATTTATTGAAATTTAACAATCCAACATCTGCCTAGTCTGGTTACAGCTACTTTATTTCTGTGAGCCATCGTCGTCTCTAGTTACAGGCCAGAGTGTTAAATGTGGCAGCTACGCTTGTAGTGACGTCATGAGGCCTAGCGATTTGCCAGTTCTTACGGAGAATTGTGTGAATATTTACCATTTTTATTTTTTTATTTTTTTGCATTTAAATACTGATTAGTAACTAACTTTGAACAATACTGACCATTAATCTAAATATGTTTTAAGTTTCGGATGGACATCTCGAAGTTTTGCAAATCTCTCTTCCAAGTAGTACCTTATATTATCACGTCACCAAAGGTCCGCCACTGTAGCTATGGCAGTCACCCCACCAACCCCTCTCTTACCTCCCTTTCAGAGTTAATTCAAGACAGCCCCCCCCTCCCCACCAATTCTTTAAACTTTGTTGCTTACTACTCAACAAAAGACAAGCTATCACCGATGTAGTCCAAAGAGTGGTGCTGAGCTTAGAGTCACAATCTTGATGTTTTATTAGAATGTCGTCCCGAGTCAAACCAATGGCATAGTATAATTTTTCTGAGTAACCTTAGGAAATCTTTATTTCCAGTAAATTGTGACTTTTTATTTGGTTTATCTATTACTGTAGAAATATAAAAATATATATTTTATTACATATATTTAAAAAAATATAGCCCTTTTTGTTTTTTTCAGTGGACATAGTTTTTACAGTCGCTACTTAAGCTAATTATTTAAATACATGATATAAGGAGGAAATAATTACAATAAGTGCACCACCATTTGTTTGTACCGAAGATAGAATAAACAAAGTGAAAACCACACTTTGCTCTAAGTGATAGGCTGCTAAACAAATTAGAACTATCTTAAAAAAAAAATTAATGAGTCAGAAAAAGGTGGATAAATTTGGCGAAAAATTGCAATTTATTTTAATTACATTTCATTTTAATTATACTTCACTTTACAAATACTGCTAACATGTTTTCGAATATCATACTAAATAGAACATTGTATTCTAAGATCTAAAAGAAAAAATCTGGATTAAATATAACTCGGTAAACCATGTTTCCATTAAGATCATTAATATATTATTATAATTTATCAAGAACTAAGATTTTTCTTTCTTTTTTATTGTTACGTTCAGTACACAGAGTATTAACGGCTTAATCTGATTGGGTAGAAATGAGGAAGGTAGCTAAGAGGAAGTGAACTCACATTTGCGTGGAGTGAAGATGGTAAAACCAGAGTGATACATCACTTGAGGTAAACCATCTTCAGTTAACACGGCTGAGTTACGAACCTAGACCACCCCGTGATTGGTAATCAAGCCAACGGCTCTACCTCTAGAACACCGCTGCGTGTAACTAATATTTGTAAACAAATATTCACTTTCTAACGATACCTTGGAGTGAAAGTATTGTGATCGTTAAAAATTTGAACTCGATATTTTGATAAATGTTGACGTTTCATGACCACCCAAAACCAAAAAGTGATTTTCGCGATACCGTCTGTCTGTACCTTGGGCTAGAGCTGAAACAATTTTACCGATTGGGATAAAACTTTGTATCTGGGATTTTTATAAAGTCCCCCTGAGTAGTTTTTGTAATTAGGTATCTAGCCCTAAATTTAAGGGTAGTTTATTGAAGGGCAAAAATATAACAAATCGATTTTCTTAGAATTCGCTCTAACGAGTTTGAAATAATTTTATATCTGAACACTGTTTATCATTATAAACAAGATGGAAATTCTTATTTTCTCATGAATATAGCTTTGACGGTACATTACACGAGGGAAACTTTCCAATTTTCATCATTTCCCACAACTATTTGAAATAATAACTTATCATTGTAAAGTTGAAGTACTATTAAAGGTAAAAATATATTTTTTAAACATATTTTTATAAAACCAATAATTTCTGAGCTATACACAAAATTTAATATAATACATACGTTTTAATCCAAGTCTTTGAAAATGAATCTGATTCTCATGCTCTTTGTTTGACAAATATATATCTCTTTTCTCAGATTTTCTGTAACAGTGTTCCTAGTTCCTAATGCCATAGAATAAGTATCAAAGTATATTATTTCATTTTTGATGTTTGGTGTAGTGTTTCTACAATAAGCTATAGATTTTGTTTCACAAATCTTAGGAGTTTTTAGTTCATGTCTATTTTTAAGATAAAAGCGAAAGAAAGTCTGTGCAGTGACCCGTGACATACAAAATATCCTTTAGCTTTATGTGTGTTGGGTTGTGAACCTATTTTTCCTAAGGCTCTTTATTATTATTATTATTATTATTATTATTATTATTATTATTATTATTATTATTATATTTATTATTTATATTTATTATAATTATTAGTAATTATTATCATATTTATTATTTATATTTATTATAATTATTAGTAATTATTATTATTATTATTATTTATTACTATAATTATTAATAATACTAATTATTAATTATCATTATTAATTAATAGTATTAATTATTAATAAAAATTATTATTATTATCATCATTATTATCATTATTAATGGAATCTACCAACGTATCGACACAAGTAACCTCATTAAGATTCCTTTACTCATTTTAATGTGTACAACAAGATCCATAATTTATGAACCCTTTTCTAACAGCCTGTGAATGTGTGTTTGTAATTTCTTTTAAAATAAAGAAGTCTTAAATTAAAATAATTTGATTACAATTTTCATGAGACAGAAATAATAGCTTTAAGGCACATGGCCCGCAACCCTTAATTAAATTCCTGGATCCACCACTGAATCTTAATATCTTTAAAATTAATCCAGCTGTAAGTGGGAAAAGGTCTTGTTTATCTATAAAACATGAATAGAGCTATTTAGAGAAATATTTTTTTTAGCCTCACGTCTTACTACCCATTTGGGTTATATGCTTGGTACTAATTACGCTAATAGGGGATTGGGAAGGTTTGCGTGGAGGGAGAGTGGAAAATCATTTAGGGAACCCCCCCCACCCCCCAAGTTCACCCGACTAATATTCAAATTTCACTTTCCCCATCCCCGGCAGTCTAACTCAACACAAAATAGTGTGTTAGCTAACTACGCCCCCGAGGCGGGTGTAAGCATTTTCCCCTCTTCTTACAAAACCATTGTTATACAAATAGGTTTTATCTAATCAAGGAAACAATGTTTATGCAATTTATTTTATTATTTATAAGCTAAACAGAATCAAGCCTACTCTATAAAAAAAACTTTTAGCTTAGATTCTGCAAATACATGACAGGGAATATTTTCAATACCTCAGGTTTGGAGGTGACAGACAATTAGTGTCAAGTCAACAGGATATAAAGGGGGTGAGTGAAGGAGGGGTTGGGGAGGAGAATGAGAGGTGGTTCGGAAAACAGACCCATCTAGCAGGAAAGCCTGAAATTTTTCAACAATTTAGACATGATTTAATTTGAAAATACCAAATTTTGTTTAAATCATTGTATTATAAATATTCATCATGTTAGATAGAACATTATCTTATTCTCTATAAAAATATAAATTCAAAACTATACTCGTCTATTTAATATTTGCTTCCATTTTAATTTCATCAAAATTACATCTTATTGTAACAAACTAAATATTGACTTGAAACTTTTTTATTAATATAGTTCATATTGAATTTACAAGTTAGTAGAATACTATAGACTGCATGTTGTTATTATGTACAGTTTTTGAGAAAAAGGCTATACAACTTTATTGTTCTTATATAGTAGGTGTCCATCCGAATATTAAGTATATCATTAAACAAAAATACTTCAGAGGTTGAAAAATACAACAAATAAACTTGTAAATAGTAATTTTAAAATAAATTTGCCAGGTAAGGACTATGTACCGTTCACAAACACGATTAGAATATTATGGTGAAGTTTACAAAAGGGCACTGGCTCAAAGCCTAGAAAGAGCATTCATTGTTGCACTAATCTAAATGTCCAAGGTTCATTGCCCATGTCCAGGTGTAGCTATTTAGCAAATATGTAAATAAAATTAAGAGTGTTATTTATGCAATTGCTGTGAACACTTCTTAGCATTGGGGTATATAATTTTGAAACATTACTTTTGTAAAATATTTAACTTTTCTTCTGTTCTGAACAAGAATTTTAACTACAAGGTTTATCATTTCTATACTTGATGTAGTTGATAAGAAGTAGACTATAATTCCAATCGTTGAAGAAACCAAATAAAATAATTCACATAAAGAATTACTGCAGAAACAGTTATTAATAAATCGATCTAAATCTGTAACCTTACAAATTTATTTATAGGCCAAACAGAGTAACAAATTTTTTACCACTTCGTCTTACTAACCGTTTGGGTTTTATGCTTATGTACTTATTAAGCAAATGGTTTCAAGGATGAGTAAGGTTATATTTATAAAAAGTGTACCCGCATTTGCATAAAGGGATAGTTGAAAACTATTTTGGAAAAATCACCCTTAGTACGCCTAACCAAGATTCAAACTTCTATCTCCTCATAATCAGCAGTCTAGTCTAACCACAGATTATAAAACTGAGGATTCTGGAACCATGTCAGCTGTTAGTTGAATATCACTAATCACATTTACTAAATTTGCATTTATTGTTTGTTTTGCTACATGACCCAAAACATAATCAAAGCATTAGAAGCGTGAAGCACACAAAACTTAAAATAAAGTAAATTACATAATAAACAAACAAAGAAACACCAACTGAACAACTAATTCAGAAATACTGTGTGTGTCTGTGTCGACCAGCCTCAACGCAATGTTGCCAAAATTCAGTATTCTGGCCTGTAGCTAAAGACGGCTGTGTATGAGCTTATTTGTGAATTGTTTTAATTTAAATTAACTTATATACTAGCAAAGTGTTTGTAATTTGACACTTACTAAGACTTTGTGAGTTGGTTAAGGCAGAATGTGCGTTTGAAAATAGTAGTGAACTTTAACTTATTAGATCCTTTTAATCATATTTAGGAGTGTGTTTGGTGAATGCTGTGTAGTAAGTTCATAAATAGCTAAGCATAGCTAACATAAACTTAGGATGTACAACACATAGCTACTTATACAAATAAATATAGTAAAACTGAAGTCGTTATATTGAGATAGTAAAATAAAGTAAATAAGTCGTTATATTGAGATAGTAAAATAAAGTAAATATATATAGAATACATAAAAATAAATATGTTATCATTTTACATAGACATAGTACAACAAATTAATATTACTAAGTTTTATATAAATCCGTTTCAAAACCAAATAAAACAGAAATAATTTGTGTACTAAATATTAACTTAGGAAAAAATATATACAAAATAAAGAGAGGGGAATAAAAACGAAGATTTAACCTTACTATCAATTATTACTACTCCTTACCAAATAAACATGAACATTATTAGACTTTATATTATGTTTCATTCACCGAAAAGATTTTGCTGTCATGGAAGGAATGACCATCATGGGATGAGGAGTGCAAGAGAAGTAATCAAATGAAAAACTCATTAGGATCATACCAATAGGTGTAATTTATCTTTTTTCCTTTCTCAATCTTGAACATACTTCCTCCTCCAAGCTCATTCTCAAATCCAAACAAGGTTTTAATGATGCATAAATATTTCGGTGCAGTAACACTTTTCATTTGTTGTACAGGGGCTATGTAAAATGATAAGACACATTTATAGTAATGCATTTTAATATTTTTATTTTTCCTAAATTAATATTTAGTAAACAAATTCTTTATACAAATATATATATATATATATATTTTCTCCTATAACGACGACATGTTTTGGTGAATTTTACACCATCTTCAAGTCTGAGTAATAAACAAAAAAATATACTCAGTAATATACAAAATTTTACAAAAACAAAAATCTCAAATAACCAAAAAATCTAACCTCACATGTTTTCCAGATAACCCTACCCAACCAAAATGGATAAAATTTAACTACACAGGCAAAGAATCCAACAGAATTGCAACTGTTAAAAAAAACCCAGAGCATCAGAGTTTCTTTTGGTACCAACAACACATTAAAAAACATTTCAACAACTTTAATCTCAACACCACAAATCAATTTTCCAAAAGTGGTATCTACAAATTGACATGTGAATGTAACACTGTATACATTGGCAAGATGGGAAGAAATATTTCAGCTCGATACACTGAACACATTCGTGATTTTAAATACAATAGATGTAAATAGAAATTCTACAAACATCTAAAACTTTCCGGACATCAACCAACACCAATCAATAAATGTATGAAACTTCTACAATCCTCGTCTAAAGGTCTCAAAATGGACATACCTGAAAATCTACACATCCAGACAGCCATTCTGAACAAAGACAATATTTTGAATGAACAAACACATTTTGAAAATCAGTCCCTCATTAACACAACTAGAAAGCTGCCTCAACACATCAAACTGAAAAAATGATCCCCGTTAATACTACACTTACTATCCCTCCATCCCAACTTAAATCAATTCGAAACATAATCAAAAGGAATAACACCGTAAATTCATCTGCCTTATCTTATGATAAAATCACAGTAATATATCTATCTATATTTACTTATCATACAAATAACACTCTGTGTCACATTAGCAACACTATCTATATTATCAATTGTTTAATTTTATTTCTTCATATTTGTAACTTTATACATATTGTTTATCATCTCACCAGATAACATTTTTATAACTTTCCAATAGTATGAAGTAAAATCGATCATCTTTAATACAGATAAGGTATTTATAAGCTTTTTAATTTAAAGGATTATCTATTTAATATTTCATATATTATCACATTATAGTTTCTCTTAACTATTTCCATTTTTATTGTTTGATTCTTAAATTCATAATTTTATAACATATTTTTATACAATAATTTGAAATAACCTTGGTTTTCCTCAGACTTGAAGATGGTGTAAAATTCATAATTCAATCAAACGCTCAAGAATATTATGTTGACATTTATTGCTAAAGGATTGTATCGATAGATTGATATAATTGATTCCTTACTTGAAGAATAGAATAATACACTACACTCAACTATTAAGATGAGACCTATCAATAATAAAGATGATAGCCCTCTCCATAACACTTATCGACGATACAGAACTGTAGATCCTACTCTCAAAAGGTCTAAACTTGGGTGTATCCTATTTATCCACAAGAATAAGGATATTATTGATAAGGGTCTTACAGAAAATTGGTCTACATAACTATTCAAAATATGCAAGGTCGTCGAAAAGACTCCAAGAATGTTCTTGCTCGAGGATATTAAAGGTAAACAAATCCTAAAGGATTCTAAGCTCAAGAGCTGAAAAAACCATTGTGTCCAGAATTATATTATGTAGCAAAGATTCGCAGAGTAAAAATATAATTACATGGCCCATGTCAAATAGTTAGGGTTTGACTTCTCGCACAATTCACGGATCTATGTATCCAATATTGTATTATTTTTTAAATAATTATATTTAAAATATAAGTTATGTTATTTGCCTTAGATATTTATTTGAAACGTTTAAAAAGTATAATAGCACTGTGAAAGAGGAGCATAAACATGAACATGGTGTCAGGGGTAGAGGTGAGGGGTGTGGGATCGAATCAGGGGTGAAATGATTGATAGTGTGATAACCAATAGTGGCTAGATAAGGTCCAATACCTCTTTGGAGTGGGGATGCACTCTTTAGGTTCTATTTAATATCTATGTCATAGAAATTACCACCTCAAAATGAAGAGCGGAATTTATATTTTGTTATTACTGATGTAAATCAGGATAGGGCTTAGGTTCTTCAAGTATTTGATTATTGTCATGTGTTAATTATTGTCTGTGTAAAATATTTAGATAGCTGCACACATTATTATGTATAAATAAATTTGCTCCAATAAGTGAAAAAAAAAATTTGGTCCTTTAAGACTTTCCATGTAATAAAAGTATTTATTTTAAAATAAATATATTACAAATACTTTAAGTTAATGAATGTATAGCTTACAAATATAAACTATGGAATATAGTCAAATGTTATGCCGGTAAGTTCATTTTAGAATATAACATAATTTTCCTTAGTTCTATTTGAACAAATATTTATAAATAGGTAATAATTCTTTTTGATATAAAAACATAATTAAGATATCTGAAATAAAATTAATAAATAGTAGCTCAAACACAATATGAACTTAAATAAACTAGTTCTAGAGCAGTAATCATTGATAAGTTACACTTTATATCATAATCCAGATACCAAACAATGATTTGCATCAGTTTTAGCATCACTCTCGTACTAAACAATATTGCTGGGGATGGGGATTGAAGCTCTAAGGTGGACTTAGAGTAGTTTTTCCTAAAGGGTTTCCCACAATACTTCCACGCTAATGCGTAGTTAATTTTTTAAAACAATTTTAATGGGAGGTAAAATGTTATGAAAAACAAACATAAGTCAGGTATATATACCCACACATTAAGTACCTATATGTAGTATTAAAATGATTGATGGTTATATGAATCAATCAAATGATTCACTTGTATTTTACAAACAGTGTAGTTATGATTCTTGGACTTCGTAAAATATAATATATTATAATCAGGATTGTATCTACAAATATATGTCAAAATGAAAAGACTAAATTAAATTTAACTGTCAATACCTACTTCGGGAGTCGCATGTTCTAACGAGCTACTCTCTTTGTGTACTAGACTGCTAATCACAGGGTGGTTCAGGTTTGAATCTCACTCAGGTGTACTAAAGGTAGTTTTTCTAAAATGTTTTACATTTTCACTCTACACAAACGCGGGTACACTTCCTATAAATATAGCCTTCCTTAATCTCTTAAATCAGTAGCGTGATGAGTACATCAGCATATAGCTCAAACTGTAAGACGCGGTGCTAAATAAAACAGCTTATCGCTGTGTGCAAGGAATTTGTCATGGTTTTTTAGCACCCATTAACCCTACAAACCTTCTACCTCAAAAGAAGAAAAATAAATAAATAAAGTTATGTAAACTTTTATTCTTAAAAATTAAACTTAAAGATAGATTGTTTGTTACATTTATATTATTGACAATGGAAAGGAGAACACAGATAATACTTGACTGTACATTGCTGTCATTGGACGTTATTGGCTGCCTCTTGAATTGATTGGTCGTTACAGCCCAATCACTCGAAAGTAGTAATATACGCTCGTTCACATCAAAAAGTCCTTGAAAGCTATCTCCGTTCTTTAAATAGCCTATGGTAAGATCTTGTTTTCACTTTCACACGGCAGACTGTGTAACCCAAATAAAACAAAATATACTCGCATTCATGGGAAACCTAGTTCAGCTCTTTCATAGAAAGAAGGGTTTGGTGTTTAGGGGCAATGTGTTTTGGGAGTTCTTAGCCCCAATCTCGTTAAGTGGGCAGGGCTCACAGATTTTAGAGTCTGTGGCTCACGGCACCCTATCATGACAAGACCTCACAGCAGACTGACAGAGGCAAAATGTGGAAGATTAGATTGTTTTCACTCTGTTCCCTCCCCCAACCCCTGGAGTAGGTCACGGAAATGTAAGATCTATACATCAAGCAATGTGCTACTTTAGGGTAAACAAATTATGTTTGAAAACAAGGATCGGGCATTTAAAAAAATACATGGTACGGAACTCCGCGCGGACTTTCTCACTCCATTGTTTAAAATTGGAGATATTTACTCAAAACTCGTAATTTATGTTATGAAGCGAAATAATATACACTAGCAAACACGAGCTATTTTTGACATTTTATTAGCGGTTGCACATTTTATGGTTATCGCATTGTTATTAAATTCCTCATTTATAAATTTAGACCAATAAAAAAGGTAAATATTGATTATTGAGTTAAAAATAATAGATATAGATCATTGTTGTACAAACATTTCTCCTAAGAGGTTGAAGGAAAAATAACATAAACTTTTTGAGACTTAACTTATTTACTTTACTTACTCTATGGGATTAGAGAATTATTGCATTAAAACTTAAGTAGTATCTCTTATCTGTACAACTAAAGCTCATAAAATTGTATATTTGCCAATATCTTAGAAACTATTATTTTTATAAAGATAGATTTCAATTAAAAGTTTTTTATATTACTACAATTTTTCATTGATGAGTTATTTAACATTTCAAAAAGTTGCGGATATACGGAAAGATTCCTCTTATATCAAGCAAGCATCCTTAAAGTCATATTTAGGGGAAAAAGAAAATGTACATTTTTATAATCTTAATCAACGCCTAGATACGAACTTTAATCAACATCGTTAAAGCCGATTTTGAGAAAATCGATTTTTTCTCTTTTCGACCTTTATTAAACTACTCTTAATTTTAGGGTTAAATAGACACACAAACAGATGACATTACAACAACAACTATTCAGGGTTCGGGGGGTCATGAAACGTCAACATTAACATCTCATGTTAGTTTTTTTTAACGGTCTCACTACTTTTCCTTTAGTGTTCGAAAGTTAAAAAATATATATTTTTTAATATAGCTTGAAAATTATTGGTTTTATAAAAATATGTTCCTAATAAAATATTTGTATTATAAATAGACCTACATATTTGCAATGATAATTAATTTCATATCTCAGAGAGTTACAAATATATGATAAAAAGTATATTAGAATTTACACATCAGACGGGAACCCTTAAAGTCATTTTGATGAAAAATTAAGAGTAGCCATTTTGTTTGTAATATTGATCAAAGCTTATAAATGAAATTTAATAAAAATCATTAGAGCTTTGTTTGATAAAATCGATTTTTTTCTCTTTTCACCCTTCATTACACTACTCTTAATTTTAGGGTTGGATATCCAATTCCAAAAACACCTCAGGGCAACCCTATGAAAACCCTAGATACCAAGCTTTAGCTTAATCGGTATAGTAGTTCAGGCTATACTCTGAGGTACAGACAGACAGACAGACAGAATATGGAAATGAAAAAAAGACTTTTTTGGATTCGGAGATCATGAAACGTCGAAATTCATCAAAAACTCGAGTTTGAATGTTTGACAATCACTGTACTTTCTATACCTGTAAGATAGCGAGAAAGTAACAAGTCAAGACATGTTTTAGATTTAACCTTCACGTATCAGAGCTGAATTAAGCTTTATTAAAATTAAATTTAATCTTGTGTGTAGTGATTAAAATTAAATTTTATCTTGTATGTAGTGATTAAAATTTAATTTTTAATTCTAGCTATACATATTTTAAGAAATTAAATTGTCCATCAATACTTTGTTAGAAATTAGTATACGTACAGTAAATATATGCTTTTTCTCTTATTTCCCTTAATGTAATGTTTTTTGCATAGTCCAAAGAATGAGTGGAAGCTCATTGGATTTATAAGAATAATTATAAAGACCATAAAAATAATATTTTAAATTTAAGCCACAGAATTCAAATTATGGTTCTTTACTTCACGGGACAGTTTAATGAAGCTTCCGGACGGGATTTTAACCCCGTCCTCCTGAATATAGGATTAACACGGTAAAATGAAACTAACACGCAACCGTTGAACAGTGAACTAGATTCTATTTTTATACTAATCAATCAGTATGTACTTACTTTGTTCCATCAATAAAACGCTTCTTCCCCTTATTCCATCCTAATTTTTTTTGTGGCGAGCAGATAGTCGAAGTCTAGTTTTTTTTCCTTTACGATGGTCCATTTTGCTTGCATTATTGTTCATAGTAGTTTTAATTTATCGAAAAAAAATATAATTCTATGTTATTAATATATAACTATAATAGCTATCATAAAAAGGCAAAGCATACACAACTGTTCGGAAACACAGGACCAGTTTGTAAACACATTTACAATAAAAGCTACAGCAAATATTATTATTTTTAACATTTTTTAATTAATACCCAATACTTAAAAATGTGCGGGCTCACTGTACGTTGGTTCAACTCTCAACAAGGCGAAGGCAGACATCCAACTAAAAGAGCGCATGCGCAAGGAGTCAACTGCTTTTCCTTCTTTATCCGGCTATTCTTTACTTCCAAGGCATATATGGTGGATATGGCTGCGCCACTTGATTAGCATTAGCTTTGACGCGTCAAAACAGCAAAAGGAATTATCAATTATCTTTACATTTTCTGTTGTGACTTTATCAAAAACTGACTTTATTTGTTTCTGAAAGGCTGTATCTAGAATTATCTAGTAGTTACCTTCGTCTCAAAACTGTGACAATATACTTAAAAGGCCATTGAAAATGAGCAAGTTTCGAATTTTCATTATTTATTTTTTTATACATAGATTATCAAAATATAAGGTTGAGAGTACTAGATAAGCATGTTCCCAACTTTTATCTTCCTTTTGGCTTAAGTCAAGTTTGGAAAAAATAAAACACTACCTAACCATGGCGTATTTCCTGAACGTCTGTAACTCATTCTAGCGCTCCGGTAGGCGGACCCCTTAATAGCACCACATGTCAGGATGGTAACCATTGAGAGGATATAACGGGATCGCAGGAGGGTGGGTGGTAGGTGTCGATCAACCCTTGGTCCTCCGCATTACGTGACTTGAGATGTTTTCCGTCTGTCAGCCTCGATCCTTCCGTTCAGTTTTACAGCTATCAGGGCAGTATGGAAGTTGTCTGAAAGTTTCCCCTGCCTTCTAGAAATATGTGGTTAGAGAGATATCTGGGACCTATACAGGCCATAATGAGGTTAAGTTCAGCAATTTGTCAATGACTCAGGTCCTTCTAACTAAGACCCATACAAATCTTCACATTTAATGTGTAACAATTTATGACACTATATATGAATTGTCACTTATTTTATCAATCTTTCCTTTTTATGAATAACCACCCTCCCCAACCTAAGGAGACCACATTGACCCTTATTCTAAGCAAGGTTTCGTGTGCTGTTGACAGGGCTACAAGAGAGCTATGAAGGAATACTTGGACCAGATGAACAGGCAACTTGACGAGCTGGTTGTTAGAGTCCGCTCTCACCTCTCCAAGAACGAGCGCAAGAAGTTTACCACGGTCCTCACCATCGACGTTCACGCTAGAGACATCATAGAAGTTTTTGTTCGAGACAGGTATACTTTGAATAATATTTCACAATATTGTATATTCTTATCCAGCCCAAGAAAATCTGAAAACTTTATTTGACATATTAGCTCTAGCTTATTTTTAACATTGGATACATTTACTTAACACATCCTGTGCGAAGCGTTGGTAATTAAACTAGCTTGTATTATACAAACAAGTAGACACATATGAGAACTTGTTTTAAATTATTCAAATATTAAGAATGTCGGTTGAAGTATGTATGTACAAGAGCTTGGGTGTCTTACTTAATTTATTAAAGAGACAAATTTACATGTTTTTTCTCAATTGTTGGAGAGGACTAGCTCAATACTACGCAATTAATATAGGTACTGTCAGGGCAGAGGTTTGACTTTGGAGGACAAGGGTTCATTGTTCCTTAAGGTGTGAGGTTCAACCAGGATAGCTTGAATAAAGTCAGGCACGTAACACTCCTATAGGTTTATAGATAGAAAGTGCACTCGTACACGATCGTCGTGGTAACGAATCTAGGGCTCACCCATTCCCAGTCACCAAAATGTCAGGTGGTCATAGCTTAAGAAACTTTCTACTACACTCAGCAACTGCCTGTTCAAGACTCACTGCTTCTAACTCTCTAGAGCCCAGCTTTAGTATAACCAACTAGAATTTGCCTACTCTCGGAGGATTCTAATGATGGCATAAAGTGCCAATCAACTCGCTGATATCCACGTGATGCTTGAACATCGCTTTCAAAAGATTCAATGATCTCCCACTGGAATCAGCATTTATGGGCCTACATTTCATATACATAACTTTACAATAGTACAGTTACAAGCTGACCGGTGAGAGATAACTTACAATAGTACAACTACAAGCTGACCAGTGAGAGATGAACTTACAATAGTGCAATTACAAGCTGACCGGTGAGAGATAACTTACAATAGTGCAATTACAAGCTGACCGGTGAGAGATGAACTTACAATAGTGCAATTACAAGCTGACCGGTGAGAGATGAACTTACAGTAGTACAACTACAAGCTGACCGGTGAGAGATAACTTACAATAGTGCAATTACAAGCTGACCGGTGAGAGATGAACTTACAATAGTACAATTACAAGCTGACCGGTGAGAGATGAACTTACAATAGTGCAACTACAAGCTGACTGGTGAGAGATGAACTTACAATAGTACAGTTACAAGCTGACCGGTGAGAGATGAACTTACAATAGATATCAAACTCTTTGAGAGTAGCATCACTAGATTGAGAGCTTATACAATGTGGCTTATGTAGCCCTATATATATAGCCATAGCATTTCTACGTTATTCTAAACTATATAAGTTACATTCTATTGTACCACACATGGTCTAGTTATTGCATACTTGGTGATCCAACATCACTTGTGCTACGCACATGTACGAACACAACCCCTTTTCACGACCTTCACTCGCACACGCCTTATTCACGTCCACATGCCGCCATATTATGCACTGACTGTCCTCTCTCTCGCCTGTAATCAGCAGTCTCGCCAACCTCACGCAATAAGTTTCAGTGAGTCTCTAAAAATTCTTATTTAAATAAGACAATTAATTATATATTTTATTTGAAGTTATTAGTTTAAGTACAGTTGGGAGTAACCAAATACATACAAATGAAGTAACGTCATCATTGCTTATACTGGATCATTGTTGAGGTAGTCAAATACAAATTCAATACAAGTGAATTATGAGTGGTCTTCATATTTGATCTTATCTGTGGTTTTATCATATTACTTATGCTAATGTGGGTTAATTCCCTCTTAACAACACTCCTCGTCCCAAACCATAATACTATATATTTAATAAACATATTGGGAAACCGTTTAGGAAATATCACTCTCAGTACATCTGACCGGGATCGAACAAAAATCTCCCCGTCATCAGCAGTCTAGTCTATTGCGAGAGTAGCGCCTTAGACCATGCAGCCACCGAAGTGGGTAATACATATACTTGCCAGAGGATTGGTTTCAGATTGTAAAATTAGCAAAGAAGTAGAAGAAGAATACTAATGTAAAAGTAGTTTGATGCCTAGAGATTAATACCCGATTAGCAAGTCTGCAAATTTTGTAACCAACAACAACAAAAAAAGACAACAGGGGGTATTCTGGTTCAAGATACACTGCCTGAGATTTGAAAATAGATCACCCTTTACAATTCTTTTCAAGGAAACTTTAATTGACCCTGCTACTTCCCTTAGAGAAATACATTTACTAAATAAATGAATTTCACTTTACCAGTCCCACGCAAATGTGAATGAAAAAATAAAACCGACATGAAGTCACTCCGGCAATACATGCCATCTTTAAAACACCTTCAAAACACCTTCCTCCCTGAATATCTTAACACTCGGTCAAGGGATTCTTCCTGGTACAGTGAGAATGATGATGCCATTTGTAATGACTAAAACAAATTCCAACTTTCCAGATTCCTTAAGTTAAAATATTATTTTTAAAGTTTTGACAAAAAAAAACCCAACTAAACATGATATTATTGGATCTTTCTAAATCAACTGTGTTAATATCAAGTAAGATGATAAAAGTATCTTACTTTTAGTCTATTTTAATGATAACAAACTCACAACCTATTGAGTTCCAGAGGGAAGGTGAAGCAAATCTAAAAAAATACTTAACTGCAGAATAATAGCCTTATGGTTATGAAAATAACAATAAAATATTTTTGTTTAAGCTTGGCTCTACATTATTAAAGCAAAAAAACAATTAAAAGTCTATGGTTAATTAATTACTGTTATTTAACTGTGACGTTGTCACAGACATGAATCTAAAGAAGACGGTATGGACTCACCTAGCCTGGTCCCTTTAGACTGGCCCGCTTCACGGCTCGGAAAACACGCGCACTCAGCTAAACATCATGTATCCAACTAACCGTCCGTGACTCGAGATACTGCTCCGAGCTGGACGGGGTCAGGTGAACATCGAGATGCGCAGACCCATATGCGCCAACGATTGTGTTCTGGTGAAATAAGACCTATCCACCGGCGCGTGAATTTGAATTATTACGCGGCTAAACGAGACTGTTCTCGAAGCATGTGCACGCCCCTTCCCCCTGTCCCAACTGTGTTTCCCGCCGTATGTGAACACGTGACAGACTTTGTGTTGTATATAACGGCTGGACTGTGTAGTGATGTCACTCATTTCTCTGCGCTCAATTAGGTGAGGCACTTTGTCTTAGCTTTAGACTTAGTCTATTTTTCGTCGTATCTAAATTATGTTTGGCTCTTCATGTTCAAAATTTATATGTTTCGGCTTTATTTATTTATACGTTACTCAGATTTAATTTCACTAGAGACTGCAGGATTTGCCTGTCAGCCATTATGGATTGTTTGATATTTAAACTCTGTTTCTTTTTGCAGACCCGCCTTGTCCGCCTCACGGACGGGTTTGGGGTTTATTACGCCGCCATCTTGGGGCGCTAGTTATCTTTCTTAAAGTTAAACTTATTGAAATGTTTGGTTTGCTTGTCAAAGTTTTAAGGGTTTAGTCTTTTGTAATAAATGAACTTGTTGTTCAACTCTGGGGCCGCGAGCCCGCGCACTTAGCGCTTCGGCCAAGTTAATAGTTAGATTGATCTAATTTAAATGGTGTCTGTTAAAACTGATTAGGTTGATTTAAGTCATTGATTGTTTGTTAAATTTCCTCTTTTGCGCCTTGAAATGGCAGTTAGTAATTATTTAGCATACTCATGTCGAATTTGTATCGGCATCGATGAGTTGTGTACACCAATACTTTTTGTCTTTATTTAACCTTTTCTAGTTAGGTTAGTCGCCTTCTGCGCTGGGTCAATTTTATATGTATTCTTTTATTATTGTCTTACTGTTTTCTCTCAAAGACTTGGGGTCTTGCCCCATTATTTATTATTTCAATCAGTCCTTGTTGACTTTTTCACTCGACTACTCTTTGTATGTCTCGCTCTCATTTTTCTACGAGTTGTATTTTATGAATAAAAAAAACTCTCTTGTAATCAACCTACCTTTTATTTATAGTGTTATGAACCTATCAAATCAAAGGGGGGGTTACATAACTTTGAGATCCGTCTTATCAAAACTGACTCTCATGGAGTTAATGTAGAGTAAGCAATTGTCTTAGATACAAGAAGACATGATATCCCTAAATATTGAAACACCTCTACACAAAATAAACCTTTACAACAATAAAATATTAGCTCCCCCAAATATATATTGGCACTTCAAATTGGCTTATTATCTAAACAATTTCGTGTTGCCTATTTTCAGTAAGGGTCGTCGCCAGAACGTGGAACCTAGATATTTCTGACCATAGTGGAAGCTTTTAGTTGAACATACCACCCCACCTCACGTAGCCCCTTATATTCCTGAATACAGCTCGTTCCTGTCACAACTCATTTGTCAGGGCGACTCAACACAAGAAAATATGCATGTGCTACCGTACAAACCCGACAAACTAGATCAGACTGAATTGATACATCCCAAGAGCCTCAGGAGGAACTAGTTTAGTCTAGTCTAAATTCGTTGATCATGAAATTTTGGCCTAGCTTGTTAGATAAATTAGTATAGCCTACAATTATATTAGGCTAAACCAGGTTTAGGTTAGGTTGGGTTAGGTTAGCTGACAACATTTGCGCATTAACTGTGAATGATGAAACCTCTCTAAGGTCGATTCATAGTATAAGTTAAGAATAATGCAAACAAGTAATTCCTAAAAATATCAGGCTATATCAGTTTATCTTACAAGCGGCAGGATGTATCAGTTTGTCCTGTAAATGGGTTTGGACTGTAACACATGCACCACAATCTGAGACACATCTCGCTTCAAGAGGCGTTACGGTGACAAAGGAGCCAGTATGGCGGATATTTATTCTAAATTATTTGTTTTTGTTTGAATTTACAATGCTATTCTTGGACTTGATAATTTGTTTAAATTGGTTCTTGACCCAGTTTCTTACTATGTTTAAAGTAAATAGTTTATGTCACCTTGATGAAGTGAAAAGTGTGCTTCCTTTTATCTGAACTTACTGTATTTAGTCCTTGCATCCATTTTACAAGACAATTCTTTAACTTATTAAATTGTAAATAAATATGTTTTAAAAAGTAACTCTTTAAGTCAATTTTAATTTATTTTAAATATGAATATATATACAGTATATGTTTTGGTCATTTAAAGATTAGATACTTTATTTTTGGGATCTTTAAGTCTTTATATTTTGCTATACAAAATATGTAAATGTCAGTTCACATAGAAAATGTTACGAGATTTAAATCATTTCTCTGGACTCATACAGTCCTCAGGCCTATATTTCCAGCCAGTTATAGTAAAGCATTTGTTCCCTACAATTTATTTTAAGTATTTTATCACTTCAGACAACACAGAACCAAATTAATAAGAACTATTGTCCAGGTCTAGTCTATTTCCAAAGATATTTTTACAAAATAAACTCTTATCTTATTTTAATAATTTAGTTTATGTTTTTAAGATGAATTCTCCTTGTATGTATTATTTATTGACCTGATAAGCTATAAGGTTACATTATTTACTTAAAATATTAACTTTCCAATTATATGGTAGCTTTATTTACCATGAATAATACTTATCAAACTCACCTAGATATTTTAACAAGCAAAAACAAACAAATGATGTAGAGATATTTTTCTCGCAAGCAATGAAAAAAATTAGTAAGGAGATTAAAAATAGTTTTTAAAGTAATTGTTTCATATTTTTAATGTGGCATTAAGTTATTCATTCATGTAGGCTACCTCACATCGTTTTAATTGGTTTAGTCACTTAATTATTCTTATTTATTTATTAGGGATATTTAACATGAACTTTCTGAACCGACTGATTATATCAGCACATGAGAATTATTTCAGTAAGTGAGAGCGAAATTGCTTATAATTTTGTGGGTAAAGGCATTTTCACATACCTTCCAGGGTTATTTTACATGTTGCAATCGATATGGGACCGACGACTTTACTTCCCCAATAAATTAGATAGTGACACTCAAGTTATCTTTTCAATAACTTGTTTTTAGTAACATTAGCCTACATTCAAGAACCATGTTAGATAACATATATTTATAAATATAATTTTCAATAATATATTTGATCTAATGAATTTGTCTACAAGCTGCTAAATTATCTAAAAAATATGTTGTGTTTTGGTGTGAAGTATTCTCGATGCTCAGGAGTTTGAGTGGGAGATTCAACTCAAGTTCTATTGGATCAAAGCAGTGGATAACTTAATGGTGAAGCAGTGCACAGGTCAGTGCTACTAACTGTTACTCAACACTAATATACACTATATTACATATTTTCAGTAGCTAAGTAAAGTATATAAAAACATTAGAATCATTAAAATACTGATAAAATATCTTAATATTTTTAATGACAATAGCTATGATTTAATTTATATTCATTATATGGAATCTAAGGGTCACCACTGCTGACTCAAATTTAGACTACTCTAATATACTAATTAAAGTACTAGATTTATGTTATTTTAATCACCATTATTGTCCTTGATAAATAAAATGATAGAATATTAGGAAAATGGTAGAGCACAAATAAAAGTAACAACACTGACACATATTTACACACAACTTCAATATTTCGATGCTATTGTCCAGCGCTTCACTAGACCAGAGGAGATCAACAAGGCGGAGGTCATAGCGGCCCTCCTAATGCTGCTCTGGGAGCATCAGACGTTGGGCGCGGAACACATCCTCCTGGGCACCGACAATGTCATGGTGTTAGAGTGCGCGATCCGGGGACGAGGGCTCACCTTCACTTCAGCAGACATGTGCAACCTCCACATGATTGTCGCGAACCGGCTATGGAGAGTCAAGACAGAGACCTGTTGGATACCCAGCGAATTCAACCCGGCTGACCTGCCCTCGCGTAGCGAGCTGCGGGCCATCATGGAAGAGGAATCAGGGGATGCAGCCATCATTAACCTAGGAAGCATTCCTTCGGATAGGTTAAGTCTATTGTATATATAACATGTAACCTTTCTATGTATTGATATGTAAATAAAGGCTTAGGCCGCCTGGTCCTTCTGCCTGTGGCTGTCCCTCCCGGGACCTTCCGAGCACCATCCAGCCAAAGGCTATAAAAGAGGGTGTTCGGTTGGCCTCGGGACTCAGTCGCAGGTAGGAGGATCGGCAACAACATATAAGTTCGTCAAGAATTTGTTTCTGTATCATGTATAATGTAACCTTGTATCACCATGTATATTTTCTTGGAATAAAGAATTGGGCGCAAGCCCGGGTAGCCCTTCTCGCTTTTCCGGCGGAGTCCTGTCGGATCTTCCATTGCTAAAAACCCTCGCCTTGAGGGTAAAAAAGCGATGGGAGGCCTGACTTCTGACTTGGGACTTAGTCGGAGAGCAGGAAGGCTCCCAAAAAAAAATAAAAAAATTGGTCTATCTCGGCTTCGAGATTGACTCCACAGCTCGAACGCTCACGCTACAATAGCATCAAAATATTGAAGTGTGTGTAAATATGTGTCAGTGTTGTTACTTTTATTTGTGCTCTACCATTTTCCATAATATTCTATCATTTTATTTATCACTAAATGTTTTTTCTCAATGCACTTTTTTCATACATTATTATCCTTGTAAATACCATTTGTACAATATGTGTTGGTAAAAATCTGTCACTCCACTTGTCTCAACATATCCAGGGAGTTTCGAGTATGGTTACGAGTATATGGGCTTGAATGGACGTTTGGTGATCACACCTTTGACTGATCGAATCTACCTCACCATCACACAGGCACTCTCCATGCATTTAGGGGGTGCTCCTGCAGGTAAAAAACATAACTACGTTATTTAATAAGTTTGGGAAAAGCTTAACTTTGATATAAATATATTTTTTAAACTTCGTCATCTGCCAAATATATTATATTTGATTACAAACTGGAATGGAAAACGGTAGATTAAAATTAAAAGAATTATCACTTTAGTGCAGATATCTTAGTCTCAAAAATGAGTGTAGCTATAACTAAAATACTAATTTAAAGCTGTACTATTTATATTGTCTTTCATACTCCTTACATATAATCTTAGTTCTCTCTTCATCTCTCTTTTTTCCCTCTAATTCTATTTCACTATCTTAAGTTTTTCTATCAATATATTTTTATAAAAATATTTAGTTCATCATTTTCTATTCTTAGTATTCTTCATTCTATGGATAAAAACTCCCTCCTTACATCTTATTATTTTATATCTTTATCAATCTATTTATTAATCCTTATTTTATACTACCCTCTTTATACACCTCTAATTTTATTTCACAATCTTCCACCTTAACACCCCCCTCCCCTTTCATGTCTGCTAAATCTCATCATTTTATTCCATCATATTTTCTTCATGTTTTATAACACTACCATTTGAATAGTGTTTAGCAACAAACAACCAAGCGCCAATATCGATTTTTTTGTGTTTTTGTGTGTAAGTGAGAGAAAAGAGTCCTCTCTATCTTGTAAATAAATATGAAAGTGTTTCCTGAATTGTGCTGCCATATACAGATGTCCAAACCAACCACCATTTTGTAAAGGTCTTTTCTTCAATTAGCAACAAACATCCAACCACCATAATGCAGTAGTTTGAATGTATTTCTGTCATTTGCTGATAAGCAACAAACGACCAAGCGACACAGTTTCCCGCTTTTAGCTACTGTATTTGTATGTCAGAGTGTGTTTGATTGACTCTTATAAGCTGTGTAATCCTTTTTGTGCTACCAGTTGAGTTATTTTGTTTTAGGAAGATGTTAATATTATTGTTTATAGAAAACATTAAAAAAATATTGAATAGCCTATTAACATGTCAAAACATTCAAAAAGATTAGTAGACTTGGCACTTGCCACGTTCTATACAGAAGACAACCAAAATGATAATTCAAAGATATCAGAAAAAGCTAAAACATTAAGTTTCCCTGGCTTTTATTATAATTTCACACAATCTAACTTCCTACAGACATAAAGTTCAATAGTATGATTTTATATTGTGTTGTCTGTTCTTGTAATGTTGTAATTGTCTCATGGGCAAATCTTTGTCTGTTTATATTCGTAGCTCAGTAACAAATTAATAATTCTTGATAAGGCTTCGTCAATAGTTCTACAATTTGAAAAATTGATGAAGAAAACTGGAAAAGTTCAGAAGTTTTTATTTTACAGAAAGTTAGAAATAATAACAATTAATATACATAACATTATTCGAATATTTGTTACATTATTAGTTTTTGAAAACAAGAATGTTCTTTAAGATATATATATTATTTATCACTGCTTCTTACTACCCTTTCGGGCAATACAACTATGCACTAATGACGCTAATGGTTAGGGATGAGGTAGGTGTAAATTAGGACGTGCACCCAAATTTGCGTGGCGATAGAGTGGGAAACTATTTAGGAAAAAACTCCCTCAGTGCACCCGACCGGGATCGGTATGGGAATATATTCTGGAAAATCTGGAAAATGTTTTTGTTATGTATTGATGGAAGGGGCTGCTGGAAGAGAAGCACAAGAAATCAGCTCATGTCTGTTGAAGCACATGGAAATGAACTTGTCAGAAGAGGTTGAGGTCCGATTCATGTGGAGGACAAAACCGTAATATTAAACTCACATTAATGTTGAATGTTTTATTAAAAAATCATCCAAGACTAAAGATTATCCATATTAAATTTCTGATATCTGGCCATAGCTATCTGCCAAACGATAGTGACTTTAGTGACATCGAGAAAGCCCTTAAACACGTGCAAAGACTATATTCAGATGAAGACTATGTGGAAATAATGAGGAACTGTCGCCGAAGAAATAAAATGCAGGTTACAAAAATGAGTAACGATGACTTTTATGGAACAGTTTCACTGGAAAATTTGATAGTGAACCGCAAAGTTGACCGTACTGGCCTGTAAATAAACTGGTTTAAAATAAGAGAAATAAAACTAGTTAAAGAGAAGCCATTCATTTTATGTGTGAAAATGAATAGTGATGATGTGATCTACTTTGAAGTGGACATTAGTAAGAGAGTACATGGTCGTCCAACAGTTACAACATTGGCGATGGAGAACCTTGTACCACTTTGGCCTAACGGCAAAGCAATATCATGTCCTAAACTGGCAGATATTAAATCAATCCTTCGTCTTATTCCCGAAGATACAAAACCCTTTTGTAATAATTTATTTGATGACCAAAAGACCATTGATGATGTTTATGGTTACGATGGTGAACTTGACTTTTCCACTGAAATTCTTTAAGTGGAAATACAGTACCAATAAGAACAAAACTTTTGTCAAAATATTTTTGAAAACCTCATTGTTAATATTAACTTATATTAATAGATTCACACTTTTTCACAAAATATCAGTGGCATTTATACAGGTTTGTGTATTATGGTTTAGTTGACAAAAATAATTAAGTTGTTTTTTGAAATTAGCAACACTCAACCAAGTGCCAAATGGTTTTTTTATTAAGTAAATAGCAAACTATGTATATTGGTCTTGTAGTATATTAAAAACACCACTTTGTACTATATGTTCATGTAATTAATTTTATTATATAAATAAATAGGAATTTATAGTGGAGCATTTACTTTGAACTCAATTTACTCGGTTTCATCTTAGTGGCGCTTGGATATTTGTTGCTTGACGCCATTCAATTGATTAATATTAGCCTCATATTTATAAATTATCTCAATGCTTTTTATCAACAAAATTGAGATGTTCTCTTGATGCATCCCATTACAATAAGACAGTAATACAATATAGAAACCTTTCTGTAATTTACATTTATTATTGTATTAAACATACACACTGAATATTGATTGTAAGTTACTTAAAATATTATGATCTCCCCCCTCCCCCAAAAAAAGGCCTAGTTCTCAAATATTTAATAAGATAAAGCAATATCCTGAAACTAAACATCGCTTGAGTTGTAGGGGTGGATGCTAAATTTGTTGTGCAAAGACAAACTTTATAATGGAGTTGAGTGTCCAAAGTAATCCCCCCTTCAAGAATACCATAACTAATCAAATATTTATTGTACTGTTTTCAGGTCCAGCTGGCACTGGCAAGACAGAGACAACCAAAGACCTTGCCAAGGCCCTAGGTCTGCTGTGCATGGTAACCAATTGTGGGGAGGGGATGGACTTCCGGGCAGTGGGGAAGATCTTCAGTGGTCTGTGCCAGTGCGGAGCTTGGGGGTGCTTTGACGAGTTCAACCGTATTGACATCTCGGTACTCTCTGTTATCTCCACGCAACTGCAGACTATACGAAACGCTCTTATGACCAACATGTCACGATTCATGGTCAGTTTTTGTTACTAACTTTGCCTATCCAGGATATCTTAAACATTATTCAGCAATACCTGGGGAATATTTTGTGACACCTTTACCTGCAGACCCCCGAACCTGCCTGGTGTTACATTAGAGTGCAAGTTGTAAAGTTCTGGTATCCGGCTTCAGCACGGATGGTACTACGGTTCTTCTCCCATAATTTCTATTTCGCTTCCTGACAGTAAATTTGACATAGAATCTCGTCATTGGAGTGGCCAATTACACTATGGCAGAATTTAGTTTAGCTATGTTTGAATTAAATTCTCAGTTTGTTCAGAGTATTAAAAAAATTTGGTCACATTATCCAAATCAGGCTCCATTTTACACAGGAATGTCATCTTATTTTTCCGATCTATCATTGTAAGTATTTTGAAAGGGAAGATAATATAGCCATCAGTGGTATAAATTTATATGTTTTTGGGCATGCCCAGTTCGCTGCTGACACTGAAAATTGATTTTGCCACGATATTGTTGGGCATTTATGGTCATAAATGTATTATCTTTTGCAGATATGAATGACTAGTAGTTTTGGAAGGATTTAAATTGCAGCGCTCACCTTCGAAGAAGAGACGAAGAAATGTGGTTGATTCCACTTTGTGTATCCTATTCCAAAAAGTGATAAGATGTGAAAACACCTGTGGGCGTGGACCTGGTAGCAAAAAAATTAGTTAATCAATTCAATTCTTAAATACAAATTGCTGAATACTTTAGATCATAATGAACTGGAAAGGCCTGTTTACCACATGAAATGGTACAGACGATATATTCTACAAGCTGAAAGAAAAGCAAAAGCCACACAATGTGAACCGTCAGAACAATCTACTTCAATAACTGAAACTTCACCTACCCGTGAAAGAAGAACCCCCAGAGCTAACACATCATGTGTGTGATATGTAACTAACTGCAGCAATACAAGGCTGACCGGAAACTATACCGAATTTGTGAAGACGAAAGAGGCCAAGGCTTTTAAATGCAACAACATTTTTTGAAGATGGGGTATTTAACAGAACCTGTACATTACCCCATATTGTGAGTGTACATGAAGCTGATGTAATGTGCCCCAATGCGTCCATAAAAAACTACTTGCTAAACTATAAGAGAGTGATTGTATTAAAAGTTGATAGGTTAATTGATGTTACTGATATGGACTATACAGAATTTGTGGAAACACTGGAATTCAGCAATAAAGTATATCATTTAACAGATATTCGGAACGAGTCTGTGTGACATTTACCTGTAAACATTATAAGCAATAGAACAATGAAAGACATCTTAATCTGGTACTTGGAAAAAAGCATTCGATTTTTGTATTTAAATAAGGGATCTCTCTCACAATGGGTTTATTCTATTGCTATCAATGAAAGACAAAATGAAGTCATTTGATGCTGTGAGGAAATGTAATGACGCCCTTCCTAGTGAATGCATTGGCTCTAGTTCAAGGTACAGACAGACTGACAGAAATTCAAAAACAACTTTTTCGGATTAGTTGGTCATTAAACGTCAAAATTCATCAAAATCTAGATTTCTATTTTTTTGATGATCCCAATACTTTCTCTACCTGTAAGATAGCGAGAAAGTAAAAAGCGTGATTGTAGGTAAAACAGCTAAATGCTTGAAAACAAACAAATAATTATAATTGAAGGAGGTTAAACCTCAAATATAAAGGTTTTCAGCTGTTAAAAAAAAATTAATAATATTTAAGAATGATTATGAAATTATTTTCATTGAATACAAATATTTTCCAAATCATTCAATCATTATTTTTCCATAAAAAAGAGCAAAAACGCCTTGTTTTTTTTTCAAATATTGTATGCAATCACAAATGCCGTGTGAAAAGTCAATGGCTAAAATTTGTATGCAATCCATGTGACCAAGATATTGTACAAATTCTTGCACAACTTTTTGTACAAGAAGTTGTGTCCTGTTTACCGGGATTTAGAGTTTTTTAAAGTTTACTGTAGCAGGTGCTTTTGTTTTGATGTGTGTATCAGTGAAAGCTAATAAACAAAAGTTTATATATTAAGTAGTAACACAATAATGTAAATCACAGAACAGAAGGACGCCCAAAGCCACAACTATCATAAAAAAAACCTCCAAATATCTTCATGAAGCATCAGAAATTTAAAAAAATCCTGGGACCTCCCCTTTTAAGCTTGGGGGCTTGATTGTCAACAGAGGGGTTTCGGGAGGAGCGGTGTCAAAACCCAGAGATAGGAATTTCTGCTGCAGGCGAGATACTAAGATCATAATTTATCTTAAATACCCTCTTATACGCTAAACAATTTTTTTTAGCACCGCGTCTTACTAGCCGTTCAGGTTATACGCTTAAGTACTAATTACACTAATGGATTGGGAATTGGGAAGGTTGAATTTAGAGGAAAACAAATTATTATACTTACATCTTTATTCAAGGTGAAAAGAAATATTTTTTATTGTCGTTAGTAAAAAATATAGTGTTTTCAGTCAATGTTCGATTGCTGCCATCTAGGAAATAGTTTTGTTGTGATTTGCATTTTTCATAAGACGTTGGTGGCTCACCCGGTGAAGACAGAGATTCTGTAACTAGATAGCACTACACAGTGGCGTAAAACTCAGGGAGCTTTAAATTACTATAAATTTGGTTGAAATAATGTAATCAAATAACTTATGTCCTGATTATTAAAAGATTAGATAATTAAATATGTCTATCATAAAGTGTTGTAGATTATAACTAAGCTATAGCATTATTTAAATAATTTCATTCGGTTTTAAATAGCACAGAATTTTTTTATCTTTGTGCAGTCAAGCTGACTGATTGATGGCAATTCCTAATACAAAACCGAGGCTAAAATAGTTATTATTAGGTGAGATTACTAAATTAGTAATTATTTAAAACTATTAATTATTTCTTATAACCTTTATTAAGGTGTTAGATGACTTGGAAAAGGGGGGGCTGAAAATGAATATTGTGGAGGGTCAAGCCTTAATCTGTTACACCCCTGCACTAGTGTTTACGTATATCAACTGGATACATCTCGAAGTTGGTTTGAGTACTTTTGTTTGTCATTTTACAATACATAGCTTGGCCTTCACTCCAAAATAGACTATAGTTTCACAAGAAAAACTATGTATTTTAAAAGAAAAGAAATTAGTTCATAAATTCCATCAACATTATTTACTACAAACTTTGTATTGAATCTAATAACAAACCATTCATTTGTTTACTAAGTCATTGTTAATGGACAAAAAAAGAGTGAAAAATCTAATTATGGCCTATTTTATTTTCAGTTTGAAGGTCAGGAAATTGCCATTGATTCTAAAGTTGGCATCTTCATCACGATGAACCCTGGGTATGCCGGCCGTACTGAGCTTCCTGAGTCGGTCAAAGCCCTGTTTAGGCCCGTTGTTTGCATTGTGCCTGATCTGGAACTCATTTGCCTCATTAGTTTGTTTTCAGAAGGCTTTCTGCAAGCTAAGGTGAGTCATTAACCTCTCTGGGGTTTGCTCACAGGAATGTCTTCAGAGATGAGGTAAGTCAAATTTCAAGACAGTTTATCTGTCTCATTAGTTTTTCTTACATGGCTTACTTCACGCTAGTGAATACTATCAACCTAATTAGTTTATTCTTTGAAGTCTTACTGAAAGCCAATAAGAAATATTTATTTCATTAATTTGTTCTTAGAGAGCTCTCTGCAAGCCAAGGCATATTATACATCTCATTAGCTGGTTCTTAAAGGATATTTATAAGGCACTTCTGTTTCCCTGCCAGCTACTAAATACCAACCAATAGTCCAGAGAACCTTTGTTTCAATATTCCTTGTGTCTGGGTGAGCAGAGAGGACAACCAATAGTCCAGAGAACCTTTGTTTCAATATTCCTTGTGTCTTGGTGAGCAGGGAGGCCAACCAATAGTCCAGAGAACCTTGGTTTCAATATTCCTTGTGTCTGAGTGAGCAGGGAGGCCAACCAATAGTCCAGGGAACCTTTGTTTCAATATTCCTTGTGTCTGAGTGAGCAGAGAGGACAACCAATAGTCTAGAGAACCTTTGTTTCAATATTCCTTGTGTCTTGGTGAGCAGGGAGGCCAACCAATAGTCCAGGGAACCTTTGTTTCAATATTCCTTGTGTCTGAGTGAGCAGAGAGGACAACCAATAGTCCAGAGAACCTTTGTTTCAATATTCCTTGTGTCTGGGTGAGCAGGGAGGACAACCAATAGTCCAGGGAACCTTTGTTTCAATATTCCTTGTGTCTGAGTGAGCAGAGAGGACAACCAATAGTCCAGAGAACCTTTGTTTCAATATTCCTTGTGTCTTGGTGAGCAGGGAGGCCAACCAATAGTCCAGGGAACCTTTGTTTCAATATTCCTTGTGTCTGAGTGAGCAGAGAGGACAACCAATAGTCCAGAGAACCTTTGTTTCAATATTCCTTGTGTCTGGGTGAGCAGGGAGGCCAACCAATAGTCCAGGGAACCTTTGTTTCAATATTCCTTGTGTCTGAGTGAGCAGAGAGGACAACCAATAGTCCAGGGAACCTTTGTTTCAATATTCCTTGTGTCTTGGTGAGCAGGGAGGACAACCAATAGTCCAGGGAACCTTTGTTTCAATATTCCTTGTGTCTGAGTGAGCAGAGAGGACAACCAATAGTCTAGAGAACCTTTGTTTCAATATTCCTTGTGTCTGAGTGAGCAGGGAAGTACATTAATAAATATAGACAAGAATTCAATTGATTCCTGGTTCTATTTTAAGTAACAGCTTAGACTTGAGTGTATAAATATATTTTATATGTTGGTACCCACTTAAAGATTATTTGTGCTTGAGTCCTGGTGTTAAATAATTGTTAGCATATATGGTTTGGGCTTAATTCCGATTGCTATTTATGTACCACTGATAAAACTGTTGGTTTCAGAAAGTATAACTCCCCAAAAAATAAATTAAGTTAATACTATAATAATATTAATTAAAAATTATACAATTATCGTCCACAAAGCACTAGAGACTTGTAGTTCACTATAACTATGGTCCAAAGTGCTAACAAACTCACCCATCATACAACAACAAATAACAACATATATAACAAGGCACAAAATATAATGTATTATTGAACGTGTAAGATTTCAAAGCTTTATTCACTAACTATAAAGCACGTGGTGTAATATATTTAGGTGCTGGCAAAGAAGATGACGATTCTGTACAAGTTGGCCCGTGAGCAGCTCTCCAAGCAGAGTCACTATGACTTTGGTCTGAGGGCACTCAAGTCTGTCCTTGTGATGGCCGGAGAGTTGAAGCGAGGGTCACCAGAGCTTCCCGAGGATGTGGTGCTCATGAGGGCACTCAGGTCACTATCACCTTTATTTTTATCACAACACTTTTTACTTGTGCTTTATTTATTAATATTAATTTGACAATCAAATTTTGTAATAAGATATCACCTCATTTGCATTTGGTATTTTAAATGGGTCAACAATTATTTATATTTGAGTATATTTTTTTTACAATCTCATTTATTTTTTTCTACTTTAACAAGAATACACATCATTGGGACTTTAAAAGATAATGTAGGCTACAAATAGTTTTAAAATTGTCAACCCCCCCTCCCTTTGTTTCTGTATGTTCAATGTGTGGGCCCGGGAATGTGTCAGGATGTCCTTGGCCGAGGTTAAGGGGTTATTGTGTGGGTTTGTGATTGACGTTAAACTTGTCTTTTAGAAGGTTTATTAATACTACTATTTTATTACAAATGTTGCACCCAAAAAGGAGAAACCAACCTATTTGGTAGCAATACTTTTATTTACACATCATTAATGACACAGCAAAATTTTAAAGTTCACAAGTATAAACTACAATAGACAGCTCTTCTGAGCAGAAGAAAGTAAACATTGTACACAATCTACCAATAGGGGAAAGTCGTGTCTACATTGAGCCAAGTGCACATTTGCAGCGTTAAACGTGGCTAGCAGAAATTTGAAAACCATGTATGTATATCATGAACATATAAGATATCATAACGACCATAAGTGAACAGTCTCCTAAAGTTCATGCGTGCAGTGCAAACAAGAGATTATAATAAACACATGTGAACTGTTTCCCAACAGTTATAGCGTGAAGCACAACTAAGACATAATAATAATTGTGTGCTAAACGTAATAGCGTTACAATATTCACCTAGAGAGTGGCCACCATAGCCGTCTAGACCCATTGTAAAAGTTAAATTACAACCAAATAACAAGCCAATATAAAGTATCAGATATAGCCTATAAAAGATAATACATTATTTATCGAGGGACTAGTGACCAATAGGAACAAGACAGGACAGAGGCTCAGGTGAGAGGGAAGAACATGACCTGTGTTGTTGAACCAAACTATTGACGAACAAGAACTCCATTAAATCACATTAGTCTACGAATATCTTTTGCAGCGTCGGTGTGTTATGAGGTTAACCCAATGGTCTGTCTGACTGCCAGGTGGTCCCTGCATGGTCGTCGAACCTGGTTCCCTGGGCTTGAGCGGCAGCCCCAACTGGTACTTGATGAACCCGACGGCTTACCCCACGTGTCCCCATAGCAGGCTGCGTGTCCCCCTAGATTATGGTCTTCTGTAGTCAGCCGCGAGGGCCTTCATAACCTCCCATTTTAACCGGGCCACCCATCTGGATTCTAGCTAAGGATTTTTTTTACTGACCCTGACTACTCGACTCAGTTTCTAACCATTTTAACCTGAGTCTTATTTTGTAATAGCGTTAATTGCTCAATTATCTTATATCCCTTTATTTAATTTATCTAATTTGGTATTGACTACTAGTACTATTTTTCGTTTTACGAGTACCCTCCACACCCAGCACTCTCAGAGCTCACTGTTACCATTGAGCACCAGGCACCCTCCACTCTCCACTCTGTCACCTTAGGAGGCACCCTATCGGAGATGGAGCTCAGACTACCTATTAGTGAAACTACTGGTGGAAAATCCATAATCTTAATCCATCCAAATATAACCTAATCTAATAATATTTCATTATTAAAATCCCTAATCTATCCTGGTAACTAATAATTTATCCTAGAACTATTTAGTGTTTATCTAGTGTTGGACAAAAAATGTCATACATTTTCTCACCTAGTACACGTTGGCTCCATTTGCAACCGTCCCTTCTCGGAGGCCTGTCTGCTGTCCTCTCCATCTTCTCTATTGTTCCCAAGAGTATGTAGTTGGATTGTCTCGGCGTGAGCTCCATCATCGTCCTGGATTTTTAATGCCACACGCTTACTGTTAGGTGGGCCGTTCCTTTTCTTCAGTCACCTCAGCGACTAGAAACTCCGTCGACGGTTCCCGTTCCAGACGCACTGTGGCTACTCTCATCTTGTTGCTTCTGCTTGCCAGTATCTTCTGTCACTTGTAACTATATGTGCTTTGTGTACAATCAACACTATCTCCCTACCTACTTAATTCAAACTACACTTCACTATCCCTCATACTTACTTCAGAGGTCTCTGAAACTCCACTAAAGTCATCTCCACCTGATTGATGCTCTCTTTGTCGCGCATCACGGTTAGCAATAGCTCTTCTCACCATCATTTCCCGAACGTGTCTCTCTTTCTCTTCTTTCGACACTTTGTCTGCCAAGATATCCAGCTGCTTACATTCCTTCTCATTCCTTATCATTGACCAAACTGTTTTTCCAATAGATAATCTTCCAGTTCTCTCCTAATCTCCTCCTTTTCAGGGCACTCCAGAACCACATGTTCTGGCATTGCCAGCCCTCCACAATCACATATTGGACCTTCCGCCAGCCCCTGTTCGTATAAAGAAGCTTTATACGGTCCCTTGTCAGTCAGGAAATAAACGATCCCCTGAGAAGGATTGAGATGTTTTAGTTCTACTTTTTCCGCTATCGACGGTAACAGTGAAAATGTTCTCTTACCAGTCCCACTGGTTCCCCATATTTTTTGCTATTCCTCCTCCTCTATTCCTACCAAGGTTCTCACCCCAGCCTTAGTCAAACTTTCCACCATCTCAAACGCCCCTCTCTTCAGCCAGTAACATGTAGCTTTATTACTAAACTGCAGGTCTAACGGTCTTAAACCCAATACTGTTGTTAATGCATCTGTGGCCACAGATCTGTAAGCACCAGTCATCCTCATAAGTACGTCTCTCTGTAAGCTGAGCAGTTTCTTCGCTGGCAGGATATTCCTCAGCCTGTTGGCCCCGGTGCTGGCCCCGTACCCTTATAGTGCCGCTAGTAAGGCCTGGTGATACATGCTTATAGCCTTAATTTGGATGCAGAACCTTCTACGGCCGATACTAATGATCTTAAGAATTATGACACACACATGTTCTATATGTGCCTGGTAGTTCCTTTTCTCATCAAGGGCTCTCCCCAGGTACCTAGCCATGGCTACTCTCTTGATATTGTTATTCTCAATCCTGATGGACGGATTTCTTCTTAATTTGCCTTTGAACACCATGTAGTTGGTTTTACTCGGTGCCATGTTCAGCTTAGCCCTCTGACCCCAGTTATTGAAGCCATTCAGTACCTTGTTGGACCTTGTCTCAAGCTCATTTATGATTATTAACAGATCATCTGCAAAGGCCACAACTCCTGCTATTTCCAGGAACGATTCCAAAACGATCAGACCTGGTTCCAACCCTTCATTCCAAAATATTGGGCCACAGACTGATCCCTGAGAACATACCTTCATGATAACTTTTTATACTTTCTTGCCAGGACATCTCAAGATTGCAAACCGATTCCTGCAATGATCCAGGAAACCCTTGTATAAGTTCTTCGAGCATCTTATCTTCTGTACCCGTCCTGTGTCCTTAAGGGATATGGGGAGGACGTACAAAATAATAACAAAAATAAACCAGAAAATTGCAGAGTAACCCATATGAACAATGCATATATATATGTGTGTGTGTGTGTGTGTGTGAATTTTATCCAGCCGGATCACTTCACATATATGCCTGAGTTCTTTAAAAAGGAAAAGTAGTTAAATGGCAAGAGGTAATTTTCATTAATGTGACAATATCGTTAATTTTTGTGTGGGATGACACAAAGATAAATGAGAGGAGAACGATAAGAATAAAATTTATTTAAATGAATAATATAGGAGTTTAAACAATACAATATATATGTTTCACAAATAGTTATTAACTTTAAAACTGCAACAATATGATATGTAAATTCGTAAGAATATAAAATGTATTACGGTTATAATGGAGAACAACTTTCACTATCCAATGAATGCACAGAGAGCCCAACAACATTTAATAATCCTCAAAAGGTAATACTTAGAAATCTTCAGTTAAAATACACAAACAGCAGAGCCTCATTTAATCTCTCTGATCTATCATCTTTAAATAAAGAAAACAACATATTAAACAAGTATAAACTACTTACCAACAAGGAACAGTTAATTTGAGCTAAGTTCCCTTCTATATCAATTCAAATATGCTGTAAGGGCTGACATAGTCTTTTCTCAACCTGTACCTTATATGTCATCATATGTCATATATAAAACTGGTAGTCTCAGAAAGTACATTGTCCAAATATTTACGAAAGATAAACACAATACTAATATTAAAGTCTTGACAATTAGTATTTAGAGTCATTCTGAAGGAACATTTTATAGATCAAGGTTAAGATATTAATTCCGTCAGAATCCATATTCTGGAATTGAAATGTCTGAGTGATGGTAGAAAAAATTTGAAAGGTTCAAGAAAGTAAACTAATTTTAATTGAATGTAATCCACGATAAAAAAATAATAATATGAAAATAGATGTTTATGCCAAAACAATAAATTTAGAATGAGAATTTTGACAAGCTTACATTTTTCAAGACAAGAAGTGTCCTCGGTGAGAATCCAAACAAGAGTAAAGAACAAGGGGAACATCACCAGTTTATATTCAATCTGCAGCTCAGTTAGAAAAATCATAGAATGGAATAAGGAAGGGAGGGGGGGAAGCAATACAAAGAGAGAGAGAGAGAGTGATCGGGCTGGCTATGAACCTTCTGGATGACAGTACTATCTTCCACGTGTTTCTAAGGCGTGTCATTGGCCGAGCATAGAACTAAATCTGTATCCCGGCAATTCCTTTAGTCAGCAGGGCTTATCGGTGGGGTTCAGATGTACATTACTTCACTTGATGTTTACGTTATATGGAGCGATATCTGGTCAAATCCTGGCACAGGGGACTACTATTTACCACAGTTAAATGTTTTTTTATTTAATATCACTGTTCTTGTTTCTTGTAACTTCGATGATTTAATATTATCAATATATCATTATATTGTCTTTCGTAACTTAATCGATGTTACACTTCCAAAGCCTCTCGATAAGCTAGAAAATGCTGACACCACCTTTTGGGTCAGCTCCTATAGTTTATTTGTTTATTGAATCATCATAACAGCCTCATAACATTCGTTATGTCATTCGCCAATCACAATATACAATGTTTACACAGACATGCTTTCCAATTGAGGCCATGGGGCTACAGAATGATAATAAAATTAACGATTGTCTAATGGCTTGAAAATTTATAGTAGGACAGTGTAGAAATAATGTAAAGTGATAGCGAAGGAAGCCAACTTGAAAGAATGGTTAGGTTAGGACGAGATAGGAACAAACAAACTTCTTTCTTAATTTATCCTTACACCTTTCACACTTCCAACTTATTCACAATTTCATGGTTACAAATTGTTTTAATTTTCGGAACTATTCCTTTTTCATATAAAGATACACAAAATATAAAACTTATATAACACAAAGAAAATTTTAGAATATATACTTGTACCAAACAATTTTGAATGGGGCATTCTTTTGACCATTCAATTCACTTGAAAAATTCAGAATAATTATTTAACACTTGTGTTTCAGGGACATGAATCTTCCCAAATTTGTGTTTGATGATGTCCCATTGTTCCTTGGTCTGATTACTGACTTGTTTCCCGGATTGGACTGCCCTCGCGTCGGTTACCCAGAGTTCAGCACTGCGGTGATGCAGGTACTTCGAGAATATGGATACGTGGTTCTGCCAGATCAGGTATAGCAATATAACGCCTTTCGGAATACATTAGGATGTAATTATGATGTTTATTGGGGCTATACACTTATATACTAACTAGGCATACGCTAGTGGTTTAAGGGTGGTTTGAGTGGAAGGATAGTTGAAAACATTTTTTGTATAGACCCCCTCAGTACAACAGACCAAGATTGGAATCTTGATCTTCCATCATCGTCAGTCTAGTCTACTGTTAGACCACGCAGCCACTCAAGTGGAGAGTTGTACTATTATAAAGTTTAGTATTTTTCTGGGATATATTATCATTCCTATCGCATCACTGGAAAACATTTACGGTTATTTTAAGAATGTTTTGTTTAAATAGATGTTAAAAATTATACTGGAGAACTTTCTTTGTGCATCATTTGTAAAAATGGTTATGAATATTGTAACAGGGTGCGTGTGACCTCGGAGTTCAATGCCACTCACACGTCACTGTGTTAACCGCGAGCTATTTCAGAATATTGGGTCACATTGTTGATTAGACAGGATTTAAAATGCACACTGGGTATTCAAGCTTTTTATTATTATCAATAAAAACATACACTCACTAAGCTACAATCAAAAAAGTCACCAAAGTAAATAATAAGAGTAATAATTAAGTTTGTAAGTTAATAATAACACATAAAACAGAATTAAATAGAACTAAATGCACAAATTAATAACTATAAAACACAAAATAACAATTCAAATATTTAAAAGTTATAAAAAGTTTCATTATTAACACATTTCACAGTAACATTCAATGTCTACGTCATTCATATAAGTCACCACTGGTCCCCCTGCACGCAACACACAGCAATGAGCCGCATTACGCGAACTCTAGACTAGCTGATTTACTCATTGGACACGCCGGTCCACTCATTGAACACGCTAGCCCAGACAGGCCGGTCCACTCATTGAACACGCTAGTCCAGACAGGCCGGTACCACTCATTGAACACGCTAGTCCAGACAGGCCGGTCCACTCATTGAACACGCTAGCCCAGACAGGCCGGTCCACTCATTGAACACGCTAGCCCAGGCAGGCCGGTCCACTCATGGCTAGCCTCAACTAGGACTGAAGAGCCTTCTCTAATCACTGACTGTGTATATATTATAGTAGTCACAGTTTGAAATCCTTCATAGTTAGAGTACACTAATAGATTTAAAGGAAATTAGCCCACACTCTTTTACATGCGTCATTTTTCTTTCGATTATGCTCCTTCTGTACTCTTTAAATACCCTAGTTGTGAGGCTGGCTACCTGCTAAACAAAGTTGGAGAGAGATAGAGAGAGTAGACAAGGGTACTAGCAGTCGTTCACTAATCTCACTACAATATTTTAACATAACTCATGTAAAATATCACACCTTATTATTTACATAATACAAGTGACTAAATATTAAAAATAATGCTTGCCCATTTCATGTATCCATAACAAAACTATAAATATAAACAGGGGCGTATAAGCCTACATTCTTGGTCAGCGCTTAAAAAATACCGCACACAAGCTATAGCTATTTATCTATATAAAAATTAATGTTAAAATACCATAAGTTTTAAAAAAATATTATAATGTAAAAATATATGATTTGTATAAAGCACATAAGCAGTCTTAAGAATTTCAAATAATAAATTAACAACTGGCCTTAAGGAAACGAATAAAAATATTAAAGAAATACATTGATCTCAATAAGTTATGTTTTAGTGGAGAATCACTTATTAATTTTTAAATATCATCTCCTTTTTTATGTTGTGTAAGTAATTATGTTTTAAAATTGTTCCTGCAGAAAAATGGTATTTTACTTGGCAGCCAATTCTTATATTTAAATTCTGAAAGCGGTCTTTCAGATGAACCAATAGATTGATGGCTTATTGAAATGACCAGACTCTGTATTGAACGGATCCTTGTTGTGGCAGGTGGACAAGGTGGTGCAGCTGTACGAGACGATGATGACCCGGCATTCCACGATGATAGTTGGCCCCACGGGAGGAGGGAAAACGGTCGTAATCCAGATCTTGGTACAAGCACAAATTGCTCTTGGGCTCTTTACCAAACTGTTCATACTCAACCCAAAGGTAAGAATCACACTTCTTCATTCTAGATGGAGTTAAAATTATTGGTTCATGGGAAAACTTATAATTTAAATTTGCCAGAGCAATTATTTAATTTTTATGTATGAAGAAGTATATTACCTAATAATGTATTTAAAGGCATCCACTCCTCTAGCATTCTTGATATATATTATTGCGTACCTCCTCAAGGAAAACTTCTTTTCACTTTATGAGGTTCATTTTACTATAGGAACTATGTTTGAAGTACAGGAAGAGCCACAGGAGCAAATAAAAGAAACGAACATCAATGGTGTTTACAATAAAAAGAAGAACACAGGTCACACTTTATGTTGATAGCACTGGTCATTGGGGTTATGGCTGGATAAGGACAATTTATGGGTTCTACCCAGCCCCCGACCTAGGTTTCATTCTATCGGAACTCATTAGCAGAGAGTGTGAAAAGCGCAACACAATACTGGAAGTGGGGGTGTAGGGGACGCGAGAAAAGATAAGTGCGTTTGCAGTTTTTAGTACAAAATATTTTGCTGTCCAAAATTAATAAAATATTGCTTCATTACAAACATAAAGCTTATTTTTCTTAACATAATAATACCAACAGTTCTTGAATATCTGTCATGATAATAGCGAGATTAGATGATTAACTTTTTAAATGGAGATAAAAAGTTGTCATTAAATTACAGGATACCTTTGATTGATATTCAACAAGTGTTGATATCACTTTGTGAAAAAAATTAAACTCTCTGTTTCTACTGATTTATTTCGACCAAAAAATGTTTTGTTTAAAACCTAAAAAAACACTTCTATTTTATTTATTTTGCTTCCCCTTAGTTCCCACCTAAAAGAGGAAACAAAAATACATGAAAAGGAGAAATTTCAACTTAGTAAATAGCTTATGATAAAATCTATGTATAGAAAGGAGCGATTGACATAAAAATCAAACACAGGAAATTAACAAATTGAATGTGAATATAGATATTTGAATTATATCTACATATTATATATATTAGTATACATCTGGGTTATTAAAGCTTACCAGAACAATTAAGGTAAATTTCAGGAGGTTGATCTTTGTGTTGATCAAGTGCACATCATCAAACAGTCGACATCTACCAATAGAGCCGCTATAATTCTCAAGATCGTCCTCTGTCTAGAGAAGTGTCTTCTAGCTATTTATGGCTGCTCTGGGACGTTTCTTGCCTTATTTAAAATATAGGTATTGGAAGGGTTTCCAAAATGCCTGGGAAAGGTCCGACACTAGAAATCCAGCCTGACACAGTTTCTCTTAACCACCTATAAAAACTATTGCAAAGCTATCTTATATTTATCCTGTTTTTACTTCAAGAGCTTCGTCAATTCCACCCCTATGGCATTCATCTTTGCACAGAATATTCTGTACAAGTTGATCATACTTTGAATCTTTTTATTTGATTAGTTTGTTGCAATATTAGCAAGCACAATGATCACTGCATATCTCTGTTATGAAAATGTGACGAGGAGCAACATTGTTTATGGTTGTTTTTAGAAAAACACAATAATAAACAAACACTCATCATAGATTATATTTAGAAATATTATAGTATGTTCTCATTTCAAATCTGTGACTAAACATTGAGATAAATAATATTTTATTTAATGTTCATTAGATAAAAAGGTATTCAACAATGCGTGATCACGATAATTTATAGATTACTTCAACAACATACCATTTGACATACTAATGAGTGTAAATATTTAGGAACAATTATGTAATTATGCAATAACGATATAATAGTGAAGATTAGGAAAATATAAAGTTGGAAAATGCATGCTATTACTCAGTCAGTAAACTGTTGACATGTCACCTGCTTTCAAGGGATGTTGTAACAAATAACTGGGTTTAAAGACATTATTCCTGTATTTGTAAAGTAGGTTACACCGGGTGGCCTAAAGACATGTGTTTTAATATCAAATTTATAAACATTTTAATTTCTAGAACCATGTTTACATCAGTTTGTTTATCTAATTCAATAGAACAAGACCAATAGTCGCAAACAGATGAAATGACAATATTTACCTTTTACGTAAACATTTTCGATGAAAAGATCTAAGCCTACACTGTAATGATTTGTTCGGCCATTTTGTGAAGCATGCAGAGTTTAGAAGAATTATATAAGTTGGCGCGAGAGTTATTTCAAGAGTTAAATTACCGCGTGATTTAAACATTCATACTTATTGAAAATTTGTTTTATTCCACGAACTTTGGTTTTCTTATATTTTATTCTTGTTTTACTTATGTCTGATCTATTCTCCTCCTTCCATTGAATTACTACTTTCATGACAAATGTAGCTTTCATCCCATTCAATGTTTGGTATACGCTTGTTTTGGAACAACTTTTTAGAACATTAGAAACTTTTAAATTTGAAATCGGGGTATCCATGTTTTTTTGTGAAAATGAAAAGAAAAGTAGGTTTCTCCTGGTTCAAGAAACTGAATAAATAATAGGTTTATTTACCCATAAGCGGTAAAAAGTAACATCAAGAGAAAGCCCCAGGTTTGAACTCTGGTCTGGACAAATTAGTTTGCCATTTTCATTAAAAATGTTCCGGATATCTCCATGTTGAGCATAATTTTTTAGGCAATCATCAACAAGACCACCAAATTTCCACTTTTTCATCTGATAACATTCGTTGCATCTACAGCCATCAGACATTCAAAATGATTTTTTCACCATCGTATCTTTCGACGTATATATTACATTTCTACTAAAATTTGACTTTTATTTATTTTTAAGAAAAAACTTTTTTTTTGGACTAACAATAACGGAAAGACACCCCAATAGCGTTACTATTTATTTTCTTCTTTATAGTGAAGGTTATAGGACTGAATTTGAAAATTATAAAATACTGTTTTTTTTTTGTGTGTTTTTTAAAATAAAAATTTAAATATCTCAAGAAGATTATACAAGACAAATGTTTTAACATTTGCTCTCTATAGGTGTACTCCTATCTTACTTACATGACCAAAACAAATTGAGGTTGTTCTAAAACAAGGCACTTAGTAAGACATTTGTTCCAAAAAGTGATGAGGATAGTAGGGAGTACAGGAGGTTACAAATGCTGTAGTCATCACAAGACGTTGTTAGGAGAGTCAAGTATTGTAGATCACAGTGGGATGGACACACAGCATGACTGGGAGAATATAGAGTCGTGTTCAGGGACTGACTGGCAAGATTGGGAACAGTCTCATATAAATAAGTTGTAATGAGGATAACACTAGCTCTTTATAGGGAAAGAGGATATACTTTTGTAAGTGCAGCAATGAACTTTCGAGCTCCTAATATCTTAGAAAAATCAAGTAATATCTTAGAGGCATGTGAATCTCAATTTATTGTTATGAACACCCTGTACTCTTTAGCAGCAAGTGTGTTTGGTATCGTGACAATAATATGTTTCTTAAAATCCTCAGATACTTTCATTTTTATTATACATAATATTTTATAAGATGATAAAATCTTTCTTTGGCATTTTTTTTAAATATCTGCAGTTATTCGGTCAATTCCATGTGCTTTATTCTTACTCGGTTCTTTAAATGCTTTTCCAAACTCACATTTTATAATACTTTTTCCTATTTATTCTTCTTCAAATTCTTGCTCCTTTTATATTGCATATTCTTTTATATCATCATCATTGTAAAGTTTTTATACACAGGGCCTGATTTACGTATGTGGGGCCTAGGGGTGGCATACATTGTTGGGGGCCCCCATAAACCCAAGTAAATTACATCATAGCATATCCGAGTAAAGGTAAAAATTAATCAACTTTAGAGGACGACCAGACTGGGCGAGTGAGCGAGCGACTGAAAAATAAAATATAACAAACACATGTGTTGTAATGAGAGGTGGCCAGACTGTGACAGCACGCGAGCGACCCGAGCGACTTGCTTGAAAGATAGAACTGGTTCTATGTTTCAAGCGTGTCACTTGAGCCAGACCAGTCTAGTTTACAGGCGCTGGGCAGTTGTTGCTATGTTGGTCCAGTGCGTGTCAGGAAAACTTCCTAGTTTGACTTGATAAATAACTTTTATTACTATTGATACGCTTAGCGCACTTATATATATAATATTTCTGGTCTTACCAATTAGATTGGGCCATTACTAGCAATAAAGGAGCAAGAAAGGCTTGTAAAACCCAAACAGGTAGTAATACATAGTACTAAAAATAGAAGAAATAAAAAAGTAAAAATAACCGATATGTCAATACTTGATTCAATATTATACTCAAAGGAGGACTTTACAAATAAAAATCACCGTTAGCGTGGAGAGGTGATGGGAAAACCACAACAATGTTTCCTCTTTTATATACGTGCAATAATTTTGTAAGAATGTTTGAGTAGCAGAGATGCGCAAGGTATCGTTGATAGAGACATTTTCACTAATAAACTGGGATCAATTTTGTAACCACTCGCTGGCTCACTCACCAATTTGGCCAGACAATCGCTCATTCATTAGCGCGCTCGCTCGCTTGTAAATCTGACCGAATTCTTAAGGTACCTTTTCCTGGATCACATCACTTATTTTTATATTATGTCGATATAATGCTCCACAGTTGACACTTCTACTCCTAGTATTTTACTTAACTACCTCATCAAAACACAAACTGTCACTCACCACGAACACAACGGACATCTGAATTTCAACGTTTCTCGAGAGTAACTGACTAAATTTGTCAGAGCAGCAACAAATTGTAAAACAAAAATTGGATCAAAGGCACCGCTGAGACAGTGGTGCTGTCAGTCTGTTCGTGGAAACACTTTGAGAGGAACCGCCGCAGCATGCCAAAAGCACGCAAAATTGTAATTTATCAACATGGACTTTCCTAGTAAATCTTTTAAGTGTTAGTAGCATTTTTATTTTTTATTTAAGCTGCACACACATTTATTTGTTTTTACCTCATTATTTCATTCAGGGATAGTATTATGTTAGACTCAAAACAAGAAAGCATTTACAATAGAAAGTTATAGTTTTACTTTCTTTCTTTTGGAGGTTTGTTAGGGGCCCTGTTTATACATATCATTTATTGATAAATAATAACCCATTCCCATTGTTTAAACCCTCAGATCATGGTTTTACCTTGCTACACAAGCTTCCTATCTTGTTAAGATTAATACCTGATATCTCTCTTGAAAATCTAGCTCTATTTACTGACATAGCACAATTACCTTTATACTCTTTGCATTGTTTGCTTAGTATCTTCTTTCATATTCTAGACTCTCGGAATTTTTAAGCTATTTCGTTCGTTTATTTTCTGGAGAATATCATCAGTGATTCACAGATTTATTCCTAATGCGTTCACTATTTCCAAAATTTCTTCTCTAACCTTTAATATCCATTCTTTAAATTTTTCCCATCTATATTCTATTACAGTGCTCCTTCCTTATTTAATTCCTCTGTGTATATTTCTGTTTTCTCCTCACACTCTCTTCTTTGGTTATTTTTTCAACTCTCCATTTCTTAATATATTTCTTCCTTATTTTCTTCATTTAAGCAACACTTCATTATGGTCAGTATCCACATCTGATCCTGGAAAGCTCCTAGGGCCCTTTACTTTGTTTTTGTATCGTTGTTAAACTGATATGAAATCCATTTAATGCCCTTCTTTGCTTCCAGGCATTGTCCATGTGTATGTGTAATCCTCTTGGATGACGACTAAACAAAGTATTTTTGATAACAAGCTCATGTCGTACACAGGATTCAACTAACCTGTCTAATGTTGTTTCTTCTTCATAGCCCATGTTTTCCTACAATTTCACTTTGGTTCTCATTCACAAATGATCACTTTCAATAACCCATAATTACAAGATTGTCATCTCCCTTAACACATTTAGAGAAATTACTAATCTGGTCATAAGCCCGGTCAATTCCCTTGTCATCGTGAGTAGACGTTGGCATATAAACATGAATTACCACCGTATCCTTGGGTTTAGTTTCAACCTTAATCATCATCATCCGATCATCATAGTTCACATACCCCAATACCCATTTTACCCATTATCTTATTTAAAATAATTCCCACTCCACTTTGTCCCTGTACAGCTCCATTATGAATATGGATGACTATCTCAGCTCACTAATTCCAAGAATATTCAACTTGATCATCTCCATTCACATGCTATGTTATATAGTCTACCACACTTCAGGTGTATATTCTTCTTCTCCTCCCTGGTATACTTCTTAATATTATCCACCTGGGGACTGTCGGTAATATTTTATTTGAAAAACCTTCATCATGGGTTGCGGATACTTGGAATACTCTTTTGAGTCTTTAATGCGCTGGTTTTCCTCTGCCTTCTTTATCCTATGTCGTTGAACAACGAGTGTTTCGTTCACCTTTAGGGGCTGTTTTCCAACCCAAGGCAAATAAGATGGCCCACCCCACCTCTACCAGTTCTTCCGCCTTCATAGGAGGCCATTGGCACTTGATAGAGGGGCGACTACTTATCCCGGCAGTCGTCAGAGCCTCGTCAGTGGGAAGAGGGTGCATCGCGTGAAGGATAGGTGGGAGTGGCTATACATCACCAGCACATATACCCCATTTCCTTACTACCTTCTAATAACATTTTTGCATTTCTTGAAAAAGCTTCCTTACTGTTTTCTAACAAATAATACGTCTTTAATACCTACACGTTTAATTATAAAAATAGTTTTAATACTTGTATATGAATTGTTTATAAAATCACCCCTCAGTATATTGAGATAACTTTGATAAAAAAATAATATATAAATATTTAACATAACAAATCAAATTAAGGTTTTACCATCGTGAGCAAACAATGATTGTAGTTATTTTGTAATATGTTAATAAGGTCATTTTGTTTTAATATATTAAATATTTTAACTGACTACAATATTTGTAAGGAGAAAGGGGCTTTTAATTGTAATCTTTACCTAAAACTCTAAAATGAAAACGTTGTGGTTCAAACGTGCCTATAATATTTGAATTGCTCTCATGCTACTATAGCACTTGCTATGCTATAATAACGCTTTTCAGCTTCAAAGTCAGATAACCATAGCAAAAATTTGCCAGATCCGTACATATTACACCTCGATTCATACGAAATATAAAAAGGGCAGCGGACTTTGAATGCAAGCTCCTTCAAATATTTACTAACCATAATCAACCACAAAATCTTGTTCCTTGTCCATCAAATTATCCTGGGTTGAAAGCGATGGCTAAAATATTCTACAATGTGGACGAAAAACTTAATGTTGGAGAGTTTTAAATTAAATATACATTATATATCAATACCATTAGGAGATAGTGAGATCCCATTTGTTTTGCAGGCATGCTCTGTGATAGAGCTGTACGGCATCCTTGACCCTGCGACACGAGACTGGACGGACGGTCTTCTTTCCTGCATCTTTCGGGAGATAAACAAGCCAACGGATCGGAAAGAAAAACGATACATCCTTTTCGATGGTGACGTGGACGCCCTTTGGATTGAGAACATGAACTCTGTCATGGATGACAATAAGCTCCTCACATTGGCCAATGGGGAGAGGATCAGGCTGCAACCTCACTGTGCTCTGCTATTCGAGGTCAGGACACTTTGTACACTACTTCCCTACCGTGTTTACTATGGTTGAATACTATCAGACTGTAACCTCACTGTGCTCTGCTATTCATGCTCAGGATATTTTACTAAATATATTTTCTAGATATATAAGTTTCTAGTTCTATGCAGAACATTGTGTTTTTAATGTATACGATAACTGTGTTCAGAACAAATAAAATCTTGGTAATAGTTTGTTCTGTTTTATATGGATATACAAGTGGTAACGATGCTAGAATCTGATCTATCAGTTTCTGTTGGGCTGGTTTCTAATAGTTGGTGTCTCTACTTGTTTGTGTAACCAGGTCGGGGACCTCCAATACGCCTCGCCAGCCACAGTGTCCAGGGCAGGGATGGTGTACGTAGACCCCAAGAACCTCGGCTACGACCCTTTCTGGGAACGTTGGTTGTCTGAGCGACCTAGCCGAGAGGAGAGGGAGGAACTTGGTGCCTTGTACCAGAGATACGTTCCCGGCTCAGTCCTGCTAATTAAGGAGGGAGTAGTGGGGGTGATACAGCAGGATCCCCTAAAGACCATCATCCCACAGACGGCTCTCAACATGGTCAGTGCACCTAGGAGGACTAAAACTAACAGGATATGTAGAAACACTCTGTTTAGTAGTCTGATTACGTTGTCTAAGGAAATGTTGTTTTATGGAAGTAGGGAGGGACTCATCTACGCATGATTCCCTCTGGTTACAAGGAAAGGATGACTATAATAAACTTGTATGACGTATATTCTGAAAATCGAAAAATGTCATCTGGACATGGGAATCGAACCTGGGGCCTTTGGTTTAGTACGCCAATGCTCTAACCACTGAGTTATCCAGGAATCGTCCTGTGCCCAGGGTCATTCTTCACTCATATTTTAAGCCAACTACCGAGTCTAAGGTGGCTGCGTTATCTGATAGCTCGTGATCTTAATAAAACCACACATTTGAAGCCGACGATTTTTGCACGTCCATCATAAACTCTGCCTTAAAATATGAGTGTAGAATGACCGTGGGCACGGGACGATTCCTGGATATCTCAGTAGTTGGAGCATTGGCGTACTAAGCCAAAGGTCTCGGATTTGATTCCTGTGTCCAGGTGTCATTTTTCAATTTTCAGAATATGATATCTAGACTGAGAATTCCTCACTAAAAAACATAAATAATGGCTTCGGCTATTATCTCGCGCAATTAGTTAAATAAGTTTATCTCTTTTCGGCTACTTCTATTGAGGGATAATGAATTATCTATCCACGTTTTGCCTTTCATAAAGGTTACAGATCTTGTCCAAAAGACGTTATATGAGCATTTATTAGATATTTGAAGCAGTTATCAGATACACCTGGTGTGTTAAATATAAACCAGCAGACAAAGATTTGCGTAAAATAAATGTATTTTAGAAACACATTGTAATCAAAGTGCTTACAAATGGGCAATCTTTACTGTTTTTTATTGTTAATTTCTTATGGAAAAATAAAATTGTGTATTGGTATTTGGTTACAATAACATGCTAATAACAATTTTGAATCATCAATATCCAAGTAAACAAATAAAAATGATAAAATGTATATATACTTCCATTCCATTCCATTTCTTTTCATTTTGTCCTGTTCAATAAACTCGTGAAAAATATCATGTTTCTTTTCAATGGGTTCATCTACAAAAACAATTTTTTTTAAATATTTCAAAGGAGGTGGAGGGGGGTACCACACCCCCGACAGATAGGACTCCAATACACCTCTCATTCGGAAAACCCTAACGGGTGGTATTTTCCCAATAGCTTTGGTAATTATTCAGAAATATTATGACTGTATGGTTTGAAAGTGGCATAGTTTCTTAAGTGTGTCTAAGTTGGTTTTTGATCATCTATTTAATACATGTACCAAAAATAAAATAAAAATTGGAATTCCCACATAAAAAGTAAAAATGTTTGAATAAGACCTTATCTAAAATCTCCAATATTAATTTTATGTTCTAGCAAAAATTATCAAAAGTAGTTTACATCTGCTTTAAAATTAAAGTTAGCTTGTTTAACTAAATAAAATGGGTATTTAGTAAAAAAAAATTATTCATCAATACGCGTATTAATTGTATGAGTACTAAATAGCCTTAAACATGCGTCGAGGGCCTCATGGTCTAAGACGCTACTCTTGCTGTAGACTGGACTTCCGATGACGAAGTAATCGAGGTTCGAATCTTGGTCAGGTGTACTGAGTATGGTTTTTTTCAAAATGGTTTTCTACTCTTCCTCCACGTAAAATGAGGGGCTTAAAAAACATCCTCAAGTTACGTTGGTATTTAAAAGTGCTATCTGTGAATATACATACATATAAATATAACCCACTTTAAAAAACTATTCGCTAGATAAATCCTAATGAGTTCCATAAATAAATATGGACACTAGTTACTAATGATATTTAAAAAATGTTGTTTATTTCAACTGTCATAGTCTTACTATTAAATATTCTTATTGAACTGATAACAATAATAATTGTAAGTTACAAGCAGTATGCCTAGTCACCTGATCAATTAACTGCATAACTGATATGTGTTAGAAGTTTTGTTTCTCATTTATTTATGAATACATTTTATAACTTGGCGTGAATAAATGAACAAACAAATATGAAACTAATACAAATTATTTTATGATCTAAAACTGTCAGTTTATCAATGTTATTCCTCCATCCAATTCAGCTAATTTTTTTTGCTGGAATTTTTGAATTGGATGTATTAATATTTCACATGTAGCTTACTTTTAAACATTTTCTACAAATGCACTAATATTTATAATCAAACTATATTCTTTGTGAAACACTTTATATTTACAATTGTAAATTATTTCACTTTAAGGTAAGTTATAAATTATATACCAGTACTTGTAGTTTTATAAAACAGGCCCTAGATGTTCTTCATAAGAGCATTGGCTCTATATGACACAGTCACTTTGATTCTTGCAGGTGACACAGCTCTAGGGTGTTGATGTTGCAGGTGACACAAATGTGCTTCATGTTGGACGCAATGATACCTGTGTATGAGGACAGTGACAATGAAACTATCCTCGGAGATCTGCTTGAATGCATCTTCATTCAGGCTCTCTACTTCTCTCTGGGCGCCTCTCTGCTACACGATGGTCGATTGGATTTCGACGATTTCATCAAGAGGCAGTGCTCACTGCTAGTCATGGAAGACTCGCCGGACAATAAGTGCACTTTCCGTTAGTAGCTATGTATGTCTGGTTCTATATAGCGGGGAAGTACAAACCTGGGATGCACTATGTTTTTAGACTGCAATAGACTTTTTAGGGAAAGGAAGCCACCCTGATCTCGAGAAAAACCCGGGCAATGGTTTCAAATATAATTATAACATTACTTGCTTTAAGGTATCTCTAAGCCTAATGTGATAAAGTCATATTATTTATACAACCAATAAGAAATGGATATCCAACATAAGGTTGCAACCCTATTCAGGTGGGGTGGTGACGATCGATTTTCTTTAAGAGGCAACCAATACCTCTTAGTACATTGGCAGCATTGATCTGTGTTCTACTTTTCATTGCAAAAGCCATATTGTGTTAGTTCCTTTTATATGTTTCTATCCACCTTTCCTGTACCTTCTTACAAATATATTGTTAAAATAAATGTCAATTTTTCTGCTGCATATGAGACATTAGCTACAAAGTACTCCTTGTAAAACACCTAACTTCACTTCATTGACAGTTCTATTATCTATAGCAGGTCTCTTACACATGGATGAATAAATATACAATTTTGTTTATGTATTTATAAATGCTGTGTCTTTTAGAAAGAACCAAAATTAAAGCTTTAATCACACCAATGTCCTATATCATCTTAATGTTGTGGGATAAATTAATGATTACTTTGATGTTCACTTTCTGAACACAGCTATGTATCAATACATACATTATTTAACATATATTTTAACGTTATAATCAAATACAATTTAAATAAATAAAATGCAGAATATTAGGGTAAATAAACACTTATAAGAGTGAATAAGGTCTCCGAAAATCTTAAAGTCATTTACTCAAACACTTTTGTCGCGAAACAATATCTTGGTCAAGGTAATTTTCCCAAGGAATTGTCACTCCCATGAATGAGAGAGTTACAGCAGGAAACATCCCCAATGCTGAGCTTAGTAACTAGCTAGTGAATCTCTAGGGACTTGTTATCTCTTGAATGTGTGTTTTGACACAGGAAACATCCCCAATGCTGAGCTTAGTAGCTAGCTAGTGAATCTTTAGGGACTTGTTATCTCTTGAATGTGTGTTTTGACACAGGAAACATCCCCAGTGCTGAGCCTAGCTTGTTTGACTATTACCTAGACCTCAAGGAGAAGATGTGGGTAGCTTGGAAATGGAAAGTGCCTGATTACGTCCATGACAGGAACCTCAAGTTCAGTGAGATTCTTGTCCCCACCGTGGACACTGTGAGAACATCCTGGCTGCTAAAGCTCATGAATGAGGTGGGTTCAAACAATTATTAGAAGCTTATTCCATTTTAATGGAGAGGAATAATAATGTCAACCGATTATTGAATTATTGCACAAGGATTTTTAAAATGATCAAAAAACCACAAGTGGTAATTTTTAATCTAAGTTCAGTTGAGACGTGAGTACATATTTTATATCACTATCATTATAACAGTATTGGTAATTTATTTCGATATAAATACTACAAGATTTATTGGAAAGCATATCAGGATTGGAAGTTAGAATATCAATTTTTAACTATAATAGAAATAAACCTTTTGGTACAATTTATAGAAAAACAAAAATATTGCTATGTATTATTTCTCAACAAAGACTAATAAATAAGTTATTTGACACTATTTTATTAGGGTGACAAATTTATTACTTTTTAATATTAGTTTATATTAATGTCATGTGTGTAACTCGATAGCCTAAAAACTTGGCTTGGATCAATTATTGCATATTTAGGTCAACTATAGTATTGGTAAGCAGTCAAATTGAAATGAGTTGCTAATAATTAGCTACTACATTCCTCTTCTATCTTATATTTCTATCCATCTTTCCTGACTGTCACTTCTTCCAAATATAGCTAAATTAATCTTTACTATCTTAATTTTTCAAGCACATAATGAAAAGAGTCAGCTGCCATACAAAAAGGCCTGCTAGATTTCAATACACGTCACTGGGGAAAACCCCAGGTCTATAAATAACATCATCATCAGGGCTATGACGTCTCCTGTGGTATATTCCTGTCTCGACGCGTTGACCCACCAAACTGTCACCATATCACATGGTCTACGGTCAAGGGTCAATCTGGGCCAGGTCATCGTGTAGTCTACTATCTGGTTTTATGATTGGGATGTAGGTAGTGGGGGTAAGGACCATTGTTTTTGCAGTTTTTACTGAAAAATCTTTTTTGATCAAAATAAATCGAATATTGCTTCTATACAAATATTGAGTTTAATTTTCATCAGATTGTGATATCATTAATGGCTGAATATATGTTATGAGCATAGTGGCCCAATCTAAAATAATTTTTAAATGAAGAGAAAAGATTCTAATGAAATCCCAAAACACCCTTCAATTATATTCAACAACTGTTGAGGTCAACTTTTAAGAAAATTAAACTATATTTATATAAAAGCAATATTTTATTTATTCTGACCAATTAATAATATGTGACTATAAATACTGGAAAATAATGATCTATTCTCTGGTCCCCTACATTCCAAACTTATATATAATCGTTTCCTGGCCAGATGATGATCTGCGTGTCCTATTAAATTGATTTTCGTCCTACTAGGACAACTATGTTAAGTTATGTTTAATGCTACTACTCATTAACTTGAAGTAATGCTTCAGTCTTAGGCTATTTGTTTTTATGTATGATCGAAAAGTGGGGGCACCCCATTAATTAATTTAAAATATGTTGTTTAAGGTTACCTTATTTTGACTACCATGGTTTAGAGTAATTTTATTTTCTTCTGTTGCTAGCATGATATTTTGTATTTTGGCTATCGTTGCTATTATCTACCTTTTTTAAATACAATTATTTTATGTTTTCAGGGTTGCCATGACACAAATTCAATTAAAATATGTATGAAAAAAGTGCAGTCAGCAAAAACATTTTGTAATAAAAAAAAATGATAGAATATTTGGAAAATGGTAGAGAACAAATAAATAACACATATTTACACACACTTCGATATTTCAATGCTCTAATAGCATCAAAATATCAAAATGTATGTAAATATGTGTTAGTGTTTTTACTTTTATTTGTTCTCTACCATTTTCCAAATATTATATCATTTTATTTATTACAAAAAATTCAATAAAAAAAATTACCTAAGGCTTTTTACTAGGTCTATTTTTTTCTTAAATTTATATGACTTAGTAAACTTATGTTGCTTATATCCTATTTATTTTATTGTTTGGAGTGATCCTGTCTTTTAAAATGGCAATTTTTAAAATATATTGATAAATATTATGGCTTCAAAAGTGATTCTTATCCCTGCAACCATTTTGAATGGATATTAGAAAGATAAGCCTGAGGAACAAGAACTATTAATTAATAAATTACTTTTCATGATTTTTTTTAAATCGAGTTAATTCTTGTATCAAGCTTCTTTCACTTGAGCTCACGAAAGGCACAATTATTTCAATTTCCTAGTAATTAGCCATATAATGAGATAAATCAACGCTAGAATTAAGAGGAATAAAATCTTAAGATCATATACTTTCTGTAAATAATTAAATTGTAAAACTATAGTCCTATTTATAATTGAACTTTTTAATAGATCTGCCAAGAAGAGCTAGAAACTTATATTCCTTTTTGAACTATCAATGTTGGAATGACAATCGGACTAGTAAGCGTTTTATATTACAAATTATTGTACTTTGATTTAGTTTTACTGGGCACATACAGCATAGTTCAATTGTTCCATATTGAGTTTGAAAACTCATTTACTATGAGAACTATTTGTACTAATTCAATTCATTTTCACGTTCTCTTAACAACTGAAATTCCAAACTGTTTAAATTCATACAAACAGTTTCCTTCTAAAGGAAAATATGGTTTTTCTCAACAATTAATATTTGAAATAATATTATTTTCAGACGAAAAATGGACACGATGTCGCACATAGGGTATCAACTTTATCCAATCAGTGGTGGCATCTCACATAAGGAATACAGTTAGCTCCCGATTATCCGTGGTAAAGAAGGAGACGAATGGCGCAGATAACCCAAAACAGCGGTTAATCCACATATTTAGTAAAGCAAGAGATTGTATCACATTCGATTCAAACTAATACTCACCTATCGTGACTATGTCTATGAACACATTATTATATTTCACACACTAAGATAGTTAAAAAACACTTTAAATCATGGTACATTATACTCAAAATGAACACATCATTTTAAAATGTGTGTAGTAGTCTCCTGCTTCCATTTTCCTTATCCCGCCATAGCACCGGTGTGTCATTTTCCTGTTCCGATTAAAGCAGGTCATGCACAAAGCGGATAGTCGGAGTTCACCTGTTTCCAAGCTAACTGATTGAATATCTAGTCACTATAGCTTGAAACACATTGTAGACACATTTTACCCTGTAAGGTAACGGTCCTACCTCAGCCGATCACACTATGAGAATACGTAACATAACCAGGTCAAGTAACCCTGATGGCTCTCAGGTCAAAGGGCGAGTACAAGTAATATAATTAAGTCCACAAGAGAAGAAAAAAAATTGCTAAGTGACTTTAGTTTATTTAATTTGTAGCAGCTTTAGAGTGAACGGTGTGAAGATATAATGGAGGGCATTCAAACTGTTGTGACATTTATATAAATATGGGCCACATTTTAATACGAACTTGATAAACTTTAATCCAATTCTCCATTTATGGAAGTCAATATATAGCCATTAAATTGCAATATTGCTAAATTAACTCCGGATATAAATTTATTTTATTAACTAAATCAAATAATATTAGCCTTTGTTAACTCAATGAAAAGGCAGATTAAAGGTTTTTCATCAACTTTATAGTTTAGTAATTTCATAAAAAATACACTCTACTAATTTTAATATATTTTGAATAAACACAAACAATTTTTTTTAGATTATATCTGGACACAGGAATCCATCCTGTAGGCAGGTATAATTTTTCAAAATTTAAATTACAGGTTTAAAGCTATATTTAGCAAACGGAAATGACATTCACATTCACCATATTATGTAAACTTAAACACTTATACTAAACACCATATGTATACATATAATTAATAATTGAATTATTTTATTGCACTTTAAATCACATGTGAACACTTAGTAATGTTTATGAACAATGCAAAATACGATGTGCTTGTTTGTTGTGCTCCAGAACTTCTTTAGAGGACGTTACTTCAAGCAGGTAGCTATCATGATTATTTTTATCAGTCATTGATCATATTTTAGTTTTTTATTAAAATAACACCATTTCAATATATAATATAATAGTAATTATATATCTTGTACGAACTTACTTTTAAATTAAAGATGGAACACTCCTGGTCTAGGTTATAATATCATTACTCTAATGGGGTAGGGAGAGTTTTAGAGGTAATATATCCACATTTGTGTGGTAGGAGAGTGGGAAACCACACTCAGTAGACCCAACCAGGTTTGAAGCCCCACTCTTCTTGTCATCAGCAGGCCGGTCTAACATGAGAATGACTCCTTAGACTATTCAGCCGCTGAAGCGGCTGGTGCTGATATAAACACCATGCATGCAATTAACAATATATAGCTTAATTATTTTATGGTATAGATCCACCATATATTTTTCTAAATTGCATATAGCTAACTATGTTTAAATTTTAAATTTTTAAATTAATATGTATGAAAAAAGTGCTTTGAGCAAAAACATTCTGTAATAAATAAAATGATAGGATATTAAGAAAATAGTAGAGAACAAATAAAAGTAAAAACATTAACACATATTTACACAAACCTCGATATTTCGATGCTATTATAGCATCTACCTAATATTCTATCATTTTATGTATTACAAAACATTTTTAAATTATTAATTTGCTGGTTATCTACCGATGTTGATACTCTTTAAACAATAATTTAAATTTAAATTTTACATTTCTAAATAATGAATATTTAAATTTTTGATTTATTCTCCTAAGAAAAAAACTTAATGCAGCTTTTTCTTTAAACAATATCATAGATGTGTGTAAAAAATGATAAACATAGATTTTAATAAACCTAAAATACCAGAGTTATTCATGATGTTTAAATAATTTAAAATTCAAGTAGACATTATTGGAATAGATGATTTAAATAGCAATAACATTCCTGAGAGTGATCTTTCTCCATCCGGTTCATTAAATCTAAGTATTTTAGTGGTGTATGTGAGAGGATGTAAATACAATAGAAAATGTAGCAATAATTAAGCCCTTGAGAGCAAAAGTGGTGTAACTCAAAAATCATACTTATTGGATAAATTTTTTTTTAAATGTTGTAAAATACTAGATAGTGATGATGGAAACCTTTCCTTTTAAATAACACTTAAAAATATGTTTTAAGCTACTTTATATAACTTTGCTAGCAAATTATTTAATATTATTCAAATTATTTTATATTTATTTGAGTTACACCAATTTTACAGTTAATATTTCTATTCAATATTTTATATTTCCTGACTTACCCCTTGTTAATAGACTTAGACCAATTTTTCAGACAACTATGATAAGGTTATGTATATTTACTATTGTATAAAAAGTAGCTGTACATTTTTTTTATCACAATAAAGAATAAATACAAACTTTTATTAATGTATTTAATTACTATAAAAGAATAAAACATGGTGTACAAAATGTAGATATCTATTAATCTGGTTAAGTTGACTCATTCAGTATTCCATTCTTATCAACTTCTTCATCAACACTTTCCAAAGGTCTGATTTCTGTGCCATCTTGGGACGTTTTCAATTATGCAAATTACAGAAGGTATTTCTGGGAGCAAGACGAGCATGTTACTATTCTTTATCACTGTTACTGTTCCACGATTGTTAAAAAATCTTTATGTTTGATGGCTTTTAATGATGTTTGGTTTTTGCTGGTGGCAAAATTAGTTTACTAAATTTCATGTCACGGTTCAGGGTTCATCACGTATGTGCTTTCTCATGTGAACCTGATCCATTGAATATGAAGCAACAAACTGGAAAACTCACTTCATATATTCTCCTTCTGATAACTGCTTATACATGCTGCGCAATAGATTTGAAATCCTCTTGTGGCATTATGTGAACTTGAAGATTGTTTTTTCTTCGGGAAGTCTAAATAATTTCATACCAGTTAGATGGAATAAAGTGAACTTTATTCTTGGCAGCAGATTCAATGTTTCTGAAATCTGAATCATTTTTCATATAAGTGTGTCCAGAAACCAGACATTTATGGTCATTCACAAAAATGTCATTGCTAAAGTCCATCACAATTTTCAACCATGTTAATCAGGTCCTTCGTGATAATTTCTTCTTCGGCCAGGTGAGCTGTTATACTGGATGCAACAAAAGCCGAATGTCCTGTAGCAGGAGTCACGTGGCCAATGTATGTAGATCCCGGTTCTGCCAACATTACATAATGTTCTTCTTTTATAGTTTTTTTGCTCCACTTTCACTCACATTTCACCATAGTCAATGTTAAATCCTTTCGGCCATCAAAATAAAGCCCTTTTAGTTGAAATGGGAATTATTTGGTGCTCTTCTGCAAAGTTTCATGCAATTTCACTGTTTCTCTATCTAGTTTATGATGGTCAATAACTTTTGTCACATTGTCCTCTGTTCTTCGTTCTTCATTTTGAGGACAAGAAAGAAAGCATCAATAAAACTAGCATTATCGAACTTGAACATGTTGAGGGAGTCATCCTGACTGGGCAAACTTTGGTCACGCGTACAGACGTCGGTTCAAAAGCTCGCAACGAAGATTTACTTATCTGGTAGGGGACAGTCATACATTTTTCAAACGGTTAAGTCCGCGATCAAACCGGAGAGGGATTTAACATTTGTACAATAAAATACTATTTAATAATATGAATGAGAAATATATAAACCTGTTTTTACTGTATGTATGTAATTATTAAGTATGTATGTCCTTTTAAAATTGTATGTTATTTATTTAACCTGTATCACTCTCGTTTCACAGTGCAAATCAGGGTATACAAGTAAGAGATAATAGGTCTGACAATTAAAAAGGAAAGGGGAAGGGAAAAAGTCCAAGTTTCAAGCTGTAAGGGTACAGGTTTCCAGTTCCGACCACAGGAGCGCTGTGATAAGCGCGGATCATTGGAAAACATAAGTCTCATTGTACCCTTGTAATCAAACCAGATGCTCTTGTATTCTAACTTGAACTAACAAGTCCATATTATAAAAAATATTTCCCATGACACAGTATTATACTCTAGGCCAAAATTACCCTATAAAACCCGTTTTTAAATATGTCAGCCCAATAAATCTAAAATATCAATTAATTTTATTTAATTTTTTTTTGACAATAACACTTTTTTCTCTCCGAGAGTTTGAGAGAAAGTAAATATCAACTCAAAATACAAGCAGAAATTACAGGAAATATTTCAACTGTAAATCTAAGGGAAACTCAGAAGACTGTATTTAGAATATTAACATTACAATAGTACTTAATATTATGTAGCTAGCATTTTTTAATTGTAGAACGTGGCATTCTATTCGGATAGCTACTGGTTATAAAATAGCGGCATTTTGTAATCACAAATTCATCTATTTTAGGTCAAGCGTCCTGTTGTGCTTGTTGGTGAAACTGGCACTTCAAAAACTGCAATTATTCAAGACTTTCTTCGAAAAATAAATCCAAATATATACGTAAGTGTTTCAATTCATTCTCAATGTATAACCCATTGTCTACTAAACATAAACATAGAGGACTGTCCCTATTAGTAGAGTAGCAAAAGCGAGTTATCTGGAAGGAAACTTCATTTAATGATAGAAGTGTGAAACTTTGTACATTGATATTAGTTGCCAAGGGTGCCAAGGATGGAGCCACTTAAAATTTCTCCCCGATCAGCAGCTATGACATCATCAATATGGCTGCCCTACACAAGCAAAAAACCGCATTATCTTGTAAACCGTCGGGTGTATTTCACTTGTCTTTTACGGCAAAAAAAACCTCTATTAATAGTGGAAAAATGATAGAGTATATGTTTCATATAAACATTTATTACTTAAGTTATAAGTGAATTCATACAAAACCCATTTTAAAAAAACTTTAATTTTGCAAATATTCCTTTGCCTGTAATCTTTTGTTTAAGTAACTGCAGAGCAATAAAATATATTCAATATATTAAAAATGATTATGTATATTTGATCAATTTTATTGAGGCTGCATATTGAAGAATATTGTGTCTATGTTCTCTATATAAGCTCCATTCTGTCGAAACTCTTTATTAAGGAGTGAAAAATAACCAGCCTAACTTCTTAAAGAGAAATTATTTAACTTATTCAGTATAAAATTAAGTTACTTAAAGAATGAAAAGTGGTACCTATGTATAATACATCTAATCACGCTGTTCCCTTCTAGGGTAGGCAAGAAACTTTGCATATAGCTAAAATAAATGGTACGGAACTCCGCACAGACTTTCTCGCTCTATTGTTTCAAAAAGGAGATATTTAATCAAAATTCGTAATATAATATACACTAGCAAACCCGAGAACAAACTGCGCTTTACACACATGTAACATTTTTTTACTCACAGTTTTAAATTTTATAATTTAATTTTAAAGAATTAAGTCTTCATGTGTATATTTGAACCAATAAAAAATATCAATATTGGGTCCCCAAAGATCAACACTTCGTATTAAAATTTTAACTTCCCGTTAAAATATTTGGCATTTTATTAGGGGATGCACATCTTACGATTATCACATTGCTGTTAAATTTATATTTTATACATTTTGACCAATAAAATAGATAAATATTTACTATTGAGTCTAAAATGAGAGGGGAAGATCATTGCTGTATCAGGGGCAGATCCAGGAGGAGGCGCGGGGGGCGTGCACCCTCCTTCAAGAAATAAAACCAATTAAATCAATGTTAAAAGTCACTGCTAGTTTTATTGTCATGTAATATTATCTCACTAACCAGATTCCATTTATTAAATTGTTATTGGTAATATTATTAAATGATTAATATACGGTCATAATTATAAATACTTAAAACAATCAAATTAAGTATTAAAATGGTGAGAATAGGCATTAATTCAACTACCCAAATTTAATTTGCGCATCTCTCACCTTGTTGCACAAACCTTTTTTACGTTTACATTTATTATATATTTGTATTATTACTATTTCAATGATTAATAAATAAATATCTTTCAAATAATTCATTTTTAATTAACGTGCTTTAAACAAAATCTTTGAATAATACCACACACAAAATGTGTTAGTGTGGCTTAGTGGTAGAATTTCGATTTAGAATGAGAAATAACTAGCTATACTATGGAGTGGAGTTAAAGTTCGATTGTTCGAAATCTGAAAAAATCCATCTATTTGTATAATTGATTGAATATCTAAAAAACTATTTATATAATAATTATTATAATGTTTAAATTTATTTACCTCTTATTAAGACTATTTTTATCACCATTTGTTAATGTTCTTATTTTTTGCTTTAATATATTTCAATATTAATCGCAAATTTTGAGTTAAACCCTTCATTTGAGGATTATTCTCAAGTTTAGCATAACATTGAAAAATAACTTAAAGATTTACTTTCAAATTTTGAAGTATTTTTATGCCAAAATTTCTTAACCCCTCTCCAATCCCAATAGGAGCGCCCCACCCCCCCCCCCCCCCCCCCCC
>CABFWB010001447.1:118522-159572 GCA_902151455.1 Timema bartmani
CCCCCCCCCCACACACCTTATGAAAATCCTAGAGCGAGTTTAATACTTTACGCGAATTATGAACTAAATGTATCTGCCAGATAGCTATCTGAAGGATAAATATATTTTTATGCAGCAAACGCAAGGTTGGCACTGTTTTTATTGGTGCACGCATGCATACAAGCCCTACTGCTACCGCTACTACTTGGCAACTGGCTACAGCGCTCAGCATTGGTTAAATAATGGCGGCTAAACCAGTGCGAGTAAACAGATGGTGTCACGTGGGCGCAGAAGCTAAGATGTCTTGCAAGTAATAATTTCTGTGTCTGACAAAATGTGGTGAATAGTTGGGTACAACGTTTACAAAATTTCTTTTATAGTACTTATATTTTGATAGTTTGTTCTTATATAAATATAACTCTACAAATAGATTGTCATTTTTTATAAAAGTATGAATTAAATGTTCTAACTTTGTATATAGTTAAATCCTGGGCCTGTGCTTACTAAACACGTGAACCAAGAATTTAACCTAAAAACATATTATGATAGTCGAAACCTCATGAAAAAATATCTCGTCACTATGGCAATGACCATTTTAACTCACAGATAAAAGTTATCAGGTACTTAAACCTCCAGATAAAAATTTGATGGATAAATACATTTTATCTGGCAGATAAAAGCTATCTGGCAGTCATAAGACACAATTTCAAATTACTGACCAGATAGAAATATTTATCTGCCAGATTAATATTTATCCAGAAGTCATAAGACTGTTTAAGGAAAAACATCAACTTCTTGAGGGACTTACTTATTTGCTTATTCTATGGCATTAGAGAATTATTGCACAACTAAAGCTCATAAAATTTAATAAATATATTTGCTAATATCTCAGAAACTATTGGTTTTTAAAAATATATTTGAAGTAAAAGTTTTATTATTTTAAATAGTACTAAAATTTTACAGTGATAAGTTATTTAGTATCTCAAATAGTTGTAGATATGCGGAAATTTCCACTTCTGTTAAGTACCCAAAAAGTAAAAGGGGAAAATGAAACTAGCCATTTTGTTTAAAATCTTAATCAAGGTCAAAATACTAATTTTAATCAAAATCGTTAAGAGCCGATTTTGAGCAAATCGATTTTTTCTCTTTTTGGTTTTTATTAAACTACTTTTAATTTTAGGGTTAAACAGACACACAGACAGACGTCATTGCAAAAACCACTTTTTAGGGTTTGGGAGGTATTGAGACGTCAATATCCATCAACATTTTGTGTTAGTTTTTTTTTTCTACCTTTTAGCTTGAAAATTATTAGTTTTATATAAATATGTTTCAAGTAAAATATTTGTATTATAAATAGACTTACATATTTGCAATGCTAAGTAATTTCATATCTCAATTAGTTTCGAAGATATGATAAAAAATGAGAATTTACGCATCAGACCAGAACCCTTGAAATCATTTTGCTGAAAAAATGAGAGTAGCCATTTTGTTTATAATATCTACCAATGCCTAGAAATGAAATTTAATCAAAACCATTAGAGCCAATTTTAAGAAAATCGATTTTTTCTCTTTTTGCCCTTCAATAAACTACCCTTAATTTTAGGGTTAAATATTCAATTCCAAAAATCCCTCGGGGTAGCCCTATGAAAACCATAGATCCCCTGTGTTAGTTCGATCAATAAAATAGTTTAGGCTCTAGTCCGAGGTACAGACAGATGGGAATTCAAAAACTAATTTATCGGATTCGGGGGGTCATGAAACATCAAAATTCCTCAAAATCTCGAGTTCGATTTTTTTGACTATCACAATACTGTATCTAAAGTCCGTTCACCGTAGGAATTGTTTTCTGAAAGGTCTTTTTTCCTACCAATATTCTAATATATAATAGCTTTCTGGTAGGGAAAAAGGCCTTTCAGTAATTCCTACCGTGAATGGAGTATACCTGTAGCGAGAAAGTAAAAAAAATACTCTGTATTTAATCCAACCTTACTAACTTTCTCTACACTCCACTGTCCAAATGGCGAATGGTGGTCTCCTTACCTACTTAATTTATTTATGTTTTAATTTACTTATCAAAATTTACTCATCTACTTTACCTACTTAGACTGACTTCTTCAAGTTATGATTATGTGGAGGGTAGAGAAATAGTTTTCACCTTCCATCATTAAATACATAGAAATAAAACCAACACGAGCGACTAGCACCCTCTGTTAGACATATTTGTGGCGACTGGGTGGTTCAGATGATTCGTGGTAGGATTTGCTGCATGCTTGTGTCACGTCCAAACCATTCGCGTTACATTACACCGTTGCTTACATTGTCTGTACGTGGCTTTGTATAGCTCATTCCAGCCGCAGTCACCTTGCTCTTGTATTGCTCCTAACAAACCTACACTTCATATTCACTAAACAATGTTGATGTCAACACACTTTTACATCTGCCATCTTCATTCTTTGCTATGGTACACATACATCCAAATATTCTCCGAGATTTCACCATCCATCCTTCCATCTTTAAAGAACATTCTACCCAGATACACACAAAATTGTTCACATCTTCTAATAGTTTTCCATTATACTAAGCTGGCAATCATTTCTTGATCTCTCCTTATCAAACGATATCGGCTTGATCTTGGAAACATTTATACAAAGATCCATTCTGCCTGTCGCTATTTTCAATCGATTTAATGCATTCACTTTCACTTTCATTCAAATCCATCATTACTGAATAATCTACATGTAACAGCATTCTCACATTAACATATCTATGAATACATTAAACAAACATGAAGACATAACACAACCTTGTCTGACACAAAATGTACCTCAAAGAGAGAAAAAAATGCTCTCCTTTAAGAGATGTATTGGATTAAAAAACACCTAACAACAACAAGCACCAAAACAAAAGATTATCTAAAAGTGATCGAAATAATCTATTGATTACATAATTAAATTTGAAATAAAAACTATAACCTAACTAGTTGCGACAGAATGGATAAAATAAACATAATATGCTGGTATGATCTGTAATAGTTTTAGTAAAATGTAATGTTTCTTTTTTCTAAATGAGTTTTTGAGGCAATATTTATTATTTCATTTCACATAGCCAATGAGCTAATAGTAAATAACTCACTTTTTAGGTAGGCGCTTTAAAATTTCTAAGGTGCACTGTTTCATTAATTTGATTATTAGTTGTCAAGTACTTCTACATCATATGTGTTACACTTCCTTTTGAAGAGTTTGGATAAAACAAGACCTAGGTAAATTGATTTTGCAGTAACGATCCATTTTCTTCCGGAGCAGCGTTGTTAAGTGTGAACCCTGTTCCTATTTTCTATATTAGAGAAATATTATATTTTTTTCATTTTAGTCAAAGCAGATTGTAATGTTGTAGGTGGGGTATCAATATTAACAACATGCTACAAAAATGTATCTCGCACAAGTTTAATAAAATTGATGAATATGCAGAGGAAATATTTGGGAACCATCAATGACAATGTTACTATTATGATTCGCAGATGATTTATGCTTTAGGTAAGATTATTGAAGTTGTTGCAACAGTTACATATATTTAATTAGAGTCCAGCAAGAAAATAGTGTTAGATTGAACGCTGAGAATATTAAGTACCGTACATGACTATACACAAAACACCGATTGATAATAAAAATCTAGAAATTATTTTGAACCTCATGTAATTTGGTCAGTGCAATAAGCCCAGATATTTAGGAACAATTTAATTATCAATAGTGGTATTATAATGTAAATTAGGGAAAGAATACAGATGATAAATGCTAATACTCTTTCAGTAAGTTGTTAACATATCGCATGCGTCAAGGAATGTAAAACTCAGAATATACAAAACAATACGTTTACAGGTTGTGACAATTGGTTGCTTATCTTATATGACGAGAAGAAAATTATGGTGTTTGACAGCAAAGAAATTAGTAAATATTTTGTTTCAAAAATGGATGAAGATATTGAATATTGAAATAGGTTACATAATGATGAGTTATGTACCTTGTAATCATCACACTATATTGTTAGGGTAATCAAATCTCGCAGATTACAATGAGTGTGAATGAAAAAAACCCAGAACTGTATTCACAGTCTTAACTGGAAAACTTAATGGAAAGAGACAAGTAGGAAGACCTAGATGCAGATGGAAGGATAACATTAGAATGGCTCCAATAGATATAATGTAATGAGTTGAGAACTAGCTCAGATACGGAGAGATGGCCTACTTTTGTACTTTAGAGTTTCTAATGTCATACAGTAGTTAAGTAAGTAAGTATGTTTTTCCAATCTAACTTTCCTCTACCTTATTTTATACATAATACTTTGTGTTTTTAATATTTAGGATTTTATCAACGTCTACTAAATTTATCCACAGATAGTGTCACAGACTTATAATTTAAATGGTACCATTTGGTTAACAGATTGTGTTGAATGTAAACTTTTCATCTCGGACTACCTCACTGGACGTACAGCGCAACTTAGAGGCATCCGTGGAGAAGAGAACCAAGGACACATACGGACCACCTGTGGGAAAGAAACTGCTTTGCTTCATTGACGATCTTAATATGCCACAAGTAGGCCTAGCTTTATATTCTTAACTTTCCATTAGGAATTTATCTTTTAAGAAATTCAGACTGAATACATTTCAACAATGTCAAACTAAACCAAACAAAGTAATGATAGTGCGATCAATACATTAATTAATATATTTTAAATTTAAAATAACCCTTTTTTTTTTAATGAATTGTAAGGTGACCAATTGCTGCTAAATCAATACCATATATTTTCTTAACTTTGGACATTTCAACATTTTGCACATTTGTGAAAATTTCAGTGAACTTATTTAGACATGAATTTAAATCAGCAACTGTGCTCCAAAGAACCCTTACGTAGGTTCCACAATGAATATCACAGGCTCCTTGAGGCAATATTACAATATCTTAATTTTGAAAATAGCATCATTGATTAATATTGCCAATTTTTTCAATTCTGAATAAAGGATAACTGTCAGTGTTAATGAATTGTCTTTAAAAAAAAGAAAGAACAATATAGAAATTTCAACAAATTATACTTCAAAAACAAAATTCTGATGGAATAAATTACAAAATGTTGTATCGAAATAGCCATGAAACACCCTGAAACAAGGACTCAATACTTTGAAGGTTTTTTTATGCCTTTCACAACACCATATCTTTATGTCCAAACTTTTTCATTGTGTACTGCTACAAAGTCTAAATTTAGAAGTAGTCTAAATGTAGGCCTAGAAGATGATCTGTATAAAGGGGCCTACAGTTGACAACTGTAAATCAAAATATTCAAGCTCTTTGTGATCAAAACCCAGTCCACATGAGCTATTATTATTATTATTATTATCATCATTATTACCATTATTATCATTATCATTATTATTATTATTAATTAGCACCACGTTTTACTACCCGTTCGGGTTACACACACACTAATGTGTAATGGTAGGCTGATTGTGAGATGAAATGGAGGACCTACAGTTTAACGTGGAATCCGAACCACGGTGGAACAGAGGTGAAGGAAGGGTTTGGCAATCGGATAAATCTGTGCCGGGACCGAGGATTGAGCCCCGGACCCTCAGCACAGAAGGGTTGACACCCTAGACTGCCAGACCCTAGACTAACAAACAATCATAATATACTGATTTATATTTTGTATTATGTAAGTGGACATTTTTGCAGAAGTAAATATGCCTATATGTGAAATGTATTTTTTTTTCTTTGAATGCTTATTCAAGTATACATTCTAAGATACCTGTAAAATGTAACTGTTGTTATTGAATGTTGATAATATTAGTGTGAAAATCCATGAGGGCTCCAGAATGTATTTTTTCCATGTAAGGGCTCCTTCTGTCTAAAATGATTATGAACCTTTGGTCTACACCATTAAAATATCTTACGTTTAACTCCATTGTTAAAGTATCCTAATCATTAACCTGATCACTGGCATGAATATATTTTAAGATTAGGAATCGAATACATCAATAATTAACCTTGCATCTCACATGTGGATTTTAGGTTCATAAGTATTACCTATGGTAATAATGTAGATTCATTAACTATGTTTCCCTGTTTCAGAGTAAAAGACTGATTTGATCTTTTTTTTAACGCCGAATTTTAATATCCGTTCGGGCTATATGCCCTGATTTTAGTTACGTATTTGATGCAAGCAATTCTCTCTAGGTGGATGAATACGGCACACAACAACCTATCGCCTTACTAAAACTACTATTTGAAAAAGGAGGAATGTACGACCGAGGGAAGGATCTCAACTGGAAGAACATCAAAGATATAGGTAGGATGAAAATAAATGCACGACTCTATTCTCGTTTATACTGAAGATACACTATGGATAACGAATAATATATTATCTGTTATTACATACTTAGATGAACATATCCTTTATTTGGGTTTTCAAACTACTTGCATACTTAAATTACTAGGATACCATGAAATTGTTCATTTGTATGTTATTGTTGTATATTTTATGGAAACTCAGGACATTCTATCAAGCCAGAATCAAATTGTTATTATAAATTCTTGATTGCAATGACTTAAGATGACTTAGCTAGGGGTTCTACAGCATACTTGTGGGTGTATTAGAAATATCACAACACACTTTATTATAATCTCCGCATTTACTATCTATTGTGGAGACACAACGTGTTTTTGACTTGAATCAAAGTTTACGTTCCACGTGACCAGTCACCATAATTTTGACGGAATTTGGTGGTCGACGAGAGGGAGACAGACCCTCGGTGGAATACGAGTCCGACTGATGTCAGGACTCTGGTGGAAGATGGCTGCCCAGTTGAGAAGTCAGAGTTTATGTCCGAATACAACGTTCTCCAGGTGGCCATGTCCGACCGAAGTGGAGGATGTCCACTATGTGGATGGGTAGGGTCCATGTGACCAGGGACAGCTTGAAATAAATTTTGCGCCTGGGCGGGATTGCTTTTTGGCGCCCTATTATATTTCCAGTATATTATAGGAAAATATGAAAATTATACCCAAACCTAGCAATCCCAAAACTAACGTAGCCTTGGCGCGATAGAAAAACTATCCCCACCCCTAAAATGAAATAATTTCCAAACCTAACAAATCCGAACCTAGCATAGACTAGGCAAATTTTACATCTTTCTAAGAATGTCTACAATATTTTATATATTCGCCTATTAAAAAATTAACTTTTATTACATACTACATGATATATTTAAATTTATAATACAATGTATACAATTATTATAGGCCAACATCAAAACCGCACTCTATATATATATTTTTTTTTTGCAAAGTCTTTAATGATCGACTCTATGTCAATCTCTTAAATATGTCAATCTATTGAAGGACATAATATTCATTTGACATTATTGTCAGTCCTACTAGACGTTCCTGTGACATGCTAGATATCAAGTAATTCTTTATTTTTTGTACATCCATTACTGCTTCTAGCCTGTGGCTGGGTCAGTTTTTTATTCAATCCATATATTTTCCACTACTGGCTTGCTAGGCCTGTCATAGCTTCATATACCTTATAATCTATCTTAATACTAGGACAGGCACAACATCCAGTCACCAGCCGTTAATTCATCTTTGTGAAAGGGTATACCCGCATTTCATCAACGATAAATTTTCGGCCATGGCGGTAATTGAACCCGGGTGCCTAGCTCAGTAGGCAGACGCGATACCGACTGAGCTAAAGTGTTGGATAGTTCTTAATGAGTTATAATTGTAGCATTTAGCTACAAGTGAAGGAAGACAATTCGGAGACATAAACAAACTTACCCCATTTCACCATACCAGCGCCTCTGGAGAACAAGTCGGAGGAACAAGACAACAAGACACGGCCGAGAATAACTTCACCGCGCGTTCAACTGACCGAGATTCAAACGGCAGCCACTAGAGTTCGCGTCAGACCTAAACATTCCAAAGAACTTAATCTAGGAAGAGAGGCCTGTCCTACTCTAGTCCAGAATATTCCAGTCGCTTGGAGTTGGTGGTAGAAGCTAATATTGTTACTCGCATTCCCCCCCTTGTGTGACCCTAATGTGTTCCCCCTCCTTGATCCTCACCTTCCATGTTCTCTGGGTTTTCTTGTATATATAGTGCCAGGATTTAATATGCCCGGTACTCTTTACAATGGGAAGTATATAGCCGTGGCTACATATATTTAAAAATGTAAGAACAAATTTCTTTTCGGCTTAATTATATTTTATTTCTGGTAACCTTTTCAAAATTCTCGTTTCAGACTTTCATAATCAATTGTTAAAATAAGAAACTTAACATTCGTAAATATCATAGACCAATATTAAATTTCACGATGTTGGAGAATAGTCAAAGATTGGGATACAAGACATAGATTTATTTTGGTGAGATTGATATTTGTTGGAATATTACCATCAACTTGATGGATAGAATTCTCGATAGTAAGGTCTAATGTTGGAGTTTGATTTATTTAATGAATTTTTGCTCAAATTGAAAAGATTATCTTTTTGTTTTATTGTACTCTTGCAAGTTTCTAGTCTAGTAATTATTTCGTGTGGATTTATTTTTGTAAAATGGGAATAGGAGTTGAAATCATTAAATAAATTATTATAGAAGTCTTGAGGACTCACCTTTTTCTAATAATGGTTTATTTACCTTTTTTACGTATTATGAGATAGATATAAAATTTGTATATAGTTTTTGAACTAGGGCCAATTTAACAAACCTTATAAGAATGTTTCTTACGACTATCATTAATAATTGTGATTTAGCCATCATACATGGTTCTACCTGTTACTAAACATATACATATATTCGATTATATTTTTAATTAATAAATACCAACAAAGTTTTTTTGTATTTTTCTTATGAATAGTATAAATAACCTTGGGGATAGTTTTTTACATTTGTGTTTACTCTTCCTCTTTTATTTTTTGGGTACTTATATACTCTCGAGGACGGCTGTTAAACTATCATTCCCGCATCTAGATTGAGTTGCGTGCTTTGAGTTTTCAATGTTTGTACTCAGACATTCAAAACTGTTACTCAAGCGACTCATTCTAATTGTGTTTATAATAATTTTCTATTTTTTTTTTGTAGTTAAGGAGGGTTCATAATATTGACCAGATACTTTCTCCTGAAGCAATGGTCACTGGAAGGGTGGGTAGAATTTGTTATATCTAGAAACTATATTTAGTGCTATCTACAAATTCATACATTTTTGTAATGGCATGCTCCAATATGTATAAAACAAGTTGTCTTTGAATGCCTTTTTTAGGACCCACATTTAGTTCGTCTTGTGACTTACAGTCATTTGAAGATTATTTTTTTTCTGCGGTGCACTTGTGATTCAGCTGGAAACTCTGTTTCTATTTTAGCTATTTTCTTGACATCAACCTCTGTCTGACCGTATTTACTTCAAGAAACATTTTATTCTTACGGTTTTCTCAACTGCCTTTGAAATGTTCATAATTTATTTTTTAAGTTTTTTCAGACTATATTGATCCTAATGAGAAATGCATGCCAAACAATAAGATAACACACAAACTTGAAACTCTTTAACTTTTTGGCCAAACTAAACGCAGTGTTCTTACCAAATTTATCAGTTTTCAGATCATCTGATACAAAGCATCGTATATTTCACCAGCCTGGTAGGGAAAAGGAGTAATAGCATCAACCCGACTATCCCAGTGAGTCTCATGAAGGGGGTTTGTGGTAAAAGATGACACATGTTCCGTTACACAAACCATCAACGAGTAGAGGCATAAAAATAATTATTATACACTTCTTTATAGTGCTGAAAAAGGCCATAGCTTCATTGCAGGATAGAGAGGCACCATTTACCACCACATCTAGATAGAGTGGGTGCTAAGGATCCTGGTCTGGATGTCGAGATGTACCCACCATTGTCACCCTTGTCCACACATCTTACGCAATATTATCTTCAAATCTTCCTGTTGAGTCAAAGGGTTGTGTGTTAGAGTGTCTCCTGTTGAACTATTTATTGGGACGAATCCCAAAGAATGCCTTTGTATGCATGTCTCTTCTTACGATGCAGGACACAAATTGGATAGCTAAAGTCATTTGTTTTGTGTAGCTTACGTCAAGGTGCAGTCTGAAATAATTGAGTAATATTTCACTTTTAATGCTTCACTCAAAATTTTTTTGCTTAGCCTTTGAGCCAACCAGTCAAATTACTTCTTTCTAGATATTTTCTCTAAAATAATGAGCATAAGATCATTTTAATTCTACTTTTAGTTTTGCTATCTATCGTGCAAAATTAAAAATGTATTAACAATTATTGTTAGCTAGATGCATTACGCTTAATGTAAAATAAACTAGAAAGAACTGATGCTGCCTCCAAGATGGTAACACGATTAAAGTTGTAGGTAGCTTATAGTTGTAATAACTTGCTAACCATTTTTGTAAATTATAATACATGTAGCATGTAATAATAAAGGTTAATGTTGTAATGGGCCATTATATAACATGTAACATTCTTATAAAGATTAAATTGATGTAGATACTTTAACGCTTTTAGCTAAAGGTTGAGAGGTTTGGGAATTATCTCCCTATCATGCCCAGGTTAAGTTAAATTAGGTTGGTGTTCTGCTTGGCGCCCCGGGCAGCCGCCTGGTTCACCTGGCCCTTAAGCCGCCTCTGCATATGACCAGTCGTCATAATTTTGACGGAGTTTTGCGGCCAGTGAGAGGGAGACGGGCCCTCCATGAAGTACGAGTCCAACCAATGTCAGAGATCTGGTAGAGGATGACCCCTTTGTTGAGGGGATGGAGTTTACGTCCAATCTATCGGTTGCTGGCCATCAAACGTTTGACAGCTTTCGGTGGCCGGCCGAGATGACCTCCTCTTCAAACCAATGTACCACGAAAGGCGCAGCCCAGACTTGGCCGTTGTTTACGATGAGGTACAGGCCTCGCCCCGACCTTTTGGTTTTCTCCAGTGACAATGGCCAGCCGAATGCTCTCTGGGATCAGCCTTTTGCATTTCCTTGCCGGAGATGTGTCGTGCCCACGCCTGACTCGACTTTGCCCGGTTTTGGGTACTATAGGGTATTAGAGACGTGATACATCAGGACCAGCAGCGAATGCAAAAATCGGTATTAATCGGTAATCGCCACAGGAGGCGCTGGCGTCCGCATACCTAACTTACACACCTTGAGCGTTAAAGAATGTACAAATAATGAGGGGAGTCGTTGGAAATGGCCCATTGGGAGTGGGGGACTGTTCTATGTGCTCTCAATAGGGTCCGATCCGACACGCCATTTCAAAGCAAGGATTTGTATCTGGTCTTTTTGTCGTTCAGCTTCCTTACCTTACCGCCCCTATGATGGGGCCGAAATAACATACCTTGTCAGACCGGGTTGTACCAGGAATCAGACATTGCACAGATACAATTGGAATTAAGTTAGATAGGTTAGTTTAGCTATTTCTTTCGTTGTATCATGTTTATCAATATGCTTTATTATGATTCTACATGGTAACTTTTTTATTGAGAGTTGTGGGGTTAGTCCCAACTTGGTTCCGTCAGGTTTAGTAAAGAGTTGGTTGTACAACCACTATACCACTATATTTTAAGACTTTGGGATATTAGATGTCCTCGAACCACTCTTTACCAAGAGTGGCCCGCAAGGATTGTGATTGTGTTATGGTTATGATAATAAACTAAAACAAGATAACAGAGCAATAAGTCCTTCAAGGCTGATATGCAACCTGCATAACACCATTATCCTAACTAAAGCAACTTATCGCGAATGCGGGTACTTACTTTTTTGTGTTGTCGAAAGCCATATTTCTAATACTTCCTATAGCCCCGTCTTTAGTCATCCAATTTCAATTTTTGTTAGATACAAGAATACAAAAATTTTATAAAAAAAATTTTGTATCAAGCTATAGTTTTTATAGACTATTCTCGGTTATTAAAAAATAAGATTACTTCTGGTTTTTAAAGACGGTTTGAGTGTTCGAAAGCGTTAAACATAAATTTCATGTTTGAAAATTGCCGAATAAAGCATATAATATACACAAATTAACAATTGTTGACAGTTATTTTAGCCTTTAAACCTTATATGCAAAAGAACTACATGTAATTGCTGAGATATATTAACTTAAGATTACTTTCTTCTTCTTATGGGCTATTTCATCTTCACCAGCATCAGTCACTTAACATTGCTGGTTCCCATCTTCATTGACACCATTGCTCTATTTTATTAATGTCCTGATGAAACCATTCATTTGTTCGTCACTAATGGCTCTTAGGTTTTTGGGAAAGAAGATCAGGCATGAATGTAAAACATGCGTTTTTAATTAAATATGACATTTTAACTTCTGGTAATCAGGTAGTATATTTTGTACAATTTCAGGTAGGTGGCTTGCCTTTTACTGTCCATAAAACTGTAGACCACTGATTTAATTTAGTATCATGCGTCGAATTAAATTTATTTGAGTTTCTTTTTGAAATTTTAAACGAACTTTTCCATAAAGTAGGAATTAGCATGGCTTTATTAATTGTTCATTAAGAAGTTCTCTTATGCTACAGTCAAATTCATGTCCCCTTGAAGTTATTTGTCTTGAGAGAGCTTTTTGTAATATCTACAAGATATTTCGGCTGCTTTGGAACTATGAGCATTTTCTGAACAAAATTCAAAAACACGTATACATTTTCTTCTTGAGTATATTTTAACATTTAAAGTGCCTTTTAAATTCCAGCAGTGGGCCATACAACACGATGTAAGAACCTACCTTCATCATTAATGTAAAAACTTCCACCTGGGTCAGAATTTTCTCGCTTCTTTGCAAATATTAACTATAATGTGACCTTATTCATTTTTCCCGTTCCATATTTTTCAAACCTTTAACCTTTCAAACAAGCAGATGCACGTTGGCCAAGTTTCAAAGGATCAGAAGTTACGGCATTATCGTGGATTTTAAAGGAATTATATACTAACCATTGCTAAAGTCTGTATTCAACAATATTGACATCATGGCAGTTGATTTTCTTATCTTCCAAAAATCCACTTGAGATTGTCATACTCGCCAATGATGGTGGCTGGCAATCATGTGCATTGCCTGTCCAATATTTTGTCCCGGTAGCAGTTTATAGCTTCATCTATATTTTCTCCCGATCACCACTCTTTATTATGCTGGTGAAACCGATTTATATCACTGGTATATTAGAAAATTCATTCTTACAGTTGTTGCATGTGTGACGTAAAAGAAAGAAGTGTGGAAATTTCGATTAGGCATATTTTATCTGAAATACTGAAAACAAGTCATTTATTTGGCTTTGCAACACAGAAAATGAAATGACATTAAAAATAGAGTTAAAATAGTTTGTTTCCAACACTTTATTAATCCTAATTGATTTTATTTTAATGAAAACTCTATTAAGGGAAATAATGCCACTACCAGATATTTATCAAATATTGTTTATTGGATGAATGAGAGCAGAGGACATAATGATACTACAGGCCGCAGCCTGTGAAAAGTGGATTTACTTCTCTTGATTTTTTAGAGGGAAGGAGTGGACTGACAACCAAATTTTCAAGGTTTTTTTTTTTGAAAACCTAAACATCAAAAATTTTTGTTAAAACTTATTTTTCTAAATACCACCATTCACTAGCTATGCGTAAAAGGCCAATTTTCAAGGTGTTTTAAGGTTCCAGAAGCGGAAACTTAGACTGTATTCTTGAGAACTTTAACCATATAGGGGCTTCCTCCTCCCACAGGGTTTGCAGCCATTGATTCTAGTGTTGCTGAGTCCTGATCTCATTAATTTTATACATAATAATATTAAAGTATTCACTTGCACAGGTTTCTTTGCGGCGATGGGAAAGGCAGGTGGGGGAAGAAACGAAGTGGATCCTCGCTTTATATCCATGTTTAGTGTGTTCAACCTGACGTTCCCCGCCGATGAGACAGTGGCGCACATCTACAGGTCCATCTTGCAAGGACACACTCAGATATTCAGTCCGGAGATACAGATGTTGGTACCTGCACTGGTACAGGCCACTCAGGAGCTGTACAAGGTACCTTATGATTCACTTCATGTACTGTGATGTGATTTATGAATAAAATCAACATATTATGTTTAAAATTAAGTATTTAGTTACAGAAGATATATATTATTATCCATATATGAATGTGGAAAAAATAATTTTTTGCCCCACATGCTTCAAATATATAATTTCATAATTTCACAACTAACTAAACATGGGCTTATAAATAATTTTTCTATATTATTTAATACCCAATGTCATTCTTATTCACTTCATTACATTCGTGTAGGGTCCAGGATGGATTATTATGAGCTCTCAACTTACTTGAGAATTCTGTGTTCCTATCCTACTACTGGTGATGTGAAATGTGTTGTCACACAACTGGTCATCTGTAAGTGAAAGAAACTGGTCGAAAAAACCACTTCTGGGTTTGTCCCAAAGCTTGGTCCTGATAAAAGATCAACTTCTTATTGACCACCACATTATCAGTGAACTTATTATTATAATATTTTTTTAAAACCTTAGTGAACTTATTTATGTGTGGTTTCTTTTAAACTTGATGAATAATGATCTTAATGATCACCAGGGATTCTCCCCTATCTTATTCTTAGTGGGTTTACCCCATATAGTGGGCCTTGTTCCCAATGGTAGCGCCCCCTCACTCCAAAATATAATGAACGGTGAGCATTTCTACCTCTCTAATTGAACAAGCTCCAAAAGGGGAGACAATATAAACATATTTACTTTTTGGAATCTCAGTGGCTTTCCCACTGCGCCAATCTTGAATGAGGTTCAAATTGGATTATCCCTTGTGAAAATGTGGCTTTAAAGGTTTTCCCACCTTGCAGTTAGAAATAGTTCATGTTTACAGTATTAGGTAACATTGCTACAATGTCATCATGATAGTGCAACCCCTTCATGTTTACAGTATTAGGTAACATTGCTACAATGTCATCATGATGACGAGTGCAAAACCACACGGGCAATTGCTCGTAAGGTTGAGGTTAGGTAGGAGTGTGGCTAGCTACTAAACAGTTTGAGACATGATTGAAAGGAATAATACACATAAACATACTATCCATTCAGATTAGCAAATATACACTATTACAAGTATGTCGCATATATATTTTATACGCATATCTATTTTTATACAATGTCCATTATAAGCGTTGGTAAAAATATGGTTTTAAGTTCACTTTCCAGAATGTAATGGTCCAAAAGATGACCTGACGTTTATAATAGGTAACGCTTATGAGGTCCAGGTTTCTGATGTGTGCTTACAACGTTGGCTGCTTTAGACCGATGGCAAACTCGGGCTCTGTTTGTGTGACGCATAAATCAACGATGAATAGGCCGATCAAATCAATGCAATATCTGGCAATGGGCTTTATCTACATATCCCTCAACTCTTCGGGGACATTGATATGATTCCACACCTCGTAGTGGCGTGCCCAACTTAGGGTGAGATAGGTGAGCCTTTTGAGCCCAGTGTAATGTTTCATGCTGATGACGATCATGCTGTCACTGCAAATACGTCTCAGAGAGATTTTATGATTAGTTAGGCCTATCTTCTTAGGAGGTTTAAAGAACTCCTTCCAAATGGATTGTGATGCCGATTACATCCCACAAGGGGCTATCTAACATCGAAATGTAAAACAAAGACTTTTCGCTTCGGCCCATCCAAGAATCATTTGGCCAACCAGAAACATCAACCCCTGTCTAGTTGATGATATCGTGATCACTGGGTATCTCTGGAAAACGTTTCCGTCGTTTTCTGATCCTTGGTGGTAGGAGTTGGCCCCACCTTAAGTGTGACGCAAGCGTCATGAAAGGAGGACAGAAATTCAGCCTTAGGTATTACCACGGTTTCCCGAAGAATTGACACTAAGTTGCCCAGCGGATAATTTCTGGAGGTGTCTTGACCAGATATTCCTTGCCGAGACAACCACTTAGTTTATGGTGGATGATTGACATAACCTTATCCTAATCCTACACAGATGGATCTACAGGAATTCAGCAGCCCCTTACCTGATGGTTGGGGCCACCACCCAGCTGAGCAAGAAAGGAGGTTACCTAAGGATTTGCCAGCATGGAAGCACCTTGTAGTGATTTTGGGCAAGTAAATACGAGCAAGGAAGATCTCTCTTTCTTATACTTTGTCATTGGGAGAGCATCGGAGCCAATAATTACCGCAGCGAGGGAAGGATAAGAATACATCTCAAACCTGATTTGAGGATTGTACAACACCAGACTGTGGCTAACCCTATTTTGGAGAGGCTATGTCTTGTTGAAAAACTTCGATGGAACTAACCTATAGATGCTATTCTGTGTAGTTAAACACCACATAATTCCTACAGTATTTTTCTGGATGATCAAAGGTTTTGAAGATGTTCTTGACATTCATGCTGACGATGACGAGTTAGGCGTCGTTTTGGCAAGTGAAAATAAAGTGTTGAAAATACTGGTCATGATATACAGTTTAACCAGTTTTGTTTAATGTGTGCAAGCCTCCTCGGGTACTGATCGTGTTTTAGTGATGATTTGAACAAGATGTATCATTAATGTGATTACCACGATGACTGCCAGCAGACTAACTTACATGGCTAGCAATGCTTTGAATGCACTAAGCTCGTTTATATCCACAAGGAGAGAGCCAGGGTGCATGCTGATTAGACGCAGCCTCTTGAGGGGTGGCAGTACATAGACTTCTTGAAACACGCGTTGTAATACCTCAAAACTCCAATGTCGTTGACAGAATGACTGTTGGTTGACATTAAGCCAGGAACCTTTGGTAGGAATGTTTTAAGCACATTATATAAAGTGTATAAGAGCATAATGGCGGCTTACGTCTGAGGCTACAGTTTAAAGATAGACTGTGTTATGTGTATATCGAGAAAAGTTTTTGCGTCTAAATGACAAATGCGACTTTATACGCAATAATCGACATAAGTGTCATATTACTCTCCCGCGTTGATTTTGTCAATTAATATAGCGACAAATTAATGAATTCCAGGCTTGTTGTGTGTGCTCACGCTAACGACGATGTTGGCATGGTGCACTATTCTTGCTGGTAATCTACCAGCAAAATAACCATCCGAAAGTATAATGTGGAAGGACTTGTTGGTTTTCATCATATATCTTGCTGTAGGGCTAGCGCTGGGTTGGGGCTGGAAGCTCATGGCTTTGAGATGAATTGTTATTATTTCCCTCGTGGCGACTGCCCTAGCTTGGAATGAACAAGAGGCTTTCAGCCTGTGCTTGGAAGATGATCTTCATCCGTAGTCCTGGAGTAGCTCTAGTCAACGTATAATAATACAGGTAAATATATATAATTTGGAATTAGATGTAAATAATTTATATGGTGTGTATAATATATTATACATATATGATATTAAATATATATTATTAATTATGCGATATATAATACTAAATATGAAATTAAAAATTGCTCATTATAAAATATTTAATATTATTTATTATTATACTATTGTTACAACCCTGTGTTAGATTGGGAAGTTTATTTTCATAACTTCGTTGAATCTACGTGACTGAGAGAACTGGCCAAGCAAACTCGTTGTAATGAATTAGAAAACATCAGTAACCAGGGGTGTCGCCCCCCCAACCCCTCCTCACAATGTTGGTTAGAAGCTTGAAAGTTGGGAATTTGGTGAGTTTTGAGATCTGGAGTTGGTAAGTTCTAGGCTTATTCTGTACCCCATTACTTTCAATTATGAAAGTCCTTAACCACAGACTTGAACAGACAAATTTAAAATTTCCCAACTATAGATTCCTGCTCTACAAAAAATCCCAACTTCAAAAATCATCAAACATTGAAAGGAGGTTCTTTTGTAGTAGATTGAAGAAAGCTTAGTTACTCAAGTAGTGTAGTAGTGCTGTTGTCAGTAGGCAGAGACAACGGCCAGTCAGTGTTTGCCGAATATGGTATGGATATGAATCATAAGGGAACATGAGCTGGTTTTGCTTATTGTTTAGTGTTCTTAGTTACGACTTTCGTGGCTGCTAGACTGTCGCAGTTTTATGTAAATTATGATTCAAATTATCATATGTTGTGCAGCCAATGCCTTGATTAGGGCTTTATTAAATCTTGAAGGCATAAATGCAGGGAATGTTATGCAACATTCTATTGTTTTCTTATCGAAAGCTCTGACTGATGAAATGAGGACATTGAGGTTAGTGTTAATGTTTGACTTCTGAAACATACATTAATTTTTCTGGCAAATATCCATACTAGTTTTAATTTAACTGATGTATCTTAGTTACATTGTTTATTAAAATAGGCTTTCATGTAAGCAATTTAATTAGGCTCAAAGCAACAATTAAGGAATAGGAGCAATTAGGGCTGTTTTGCATTGTTACAACTCTTATAATTTGTTATTTGATCAAGTAGACTACATTAAAAAAAAGTTTTTTTTCATACTTTAACATTTTAAAATTTGGGATACTTTTTAAATTCGTATTTAGTGTTCAATTTGCATGAAATTTCGTATAACCATGTTGTTTAGAGTGCTTATTTCGAATTTGCCATAAATTATTTAGTAAAATTTCAGGGGAAGCCCCTTCACCCTCATGCGCTAAATTACAATATGTTTTGAATAGTTTATTGACGTACCATTATTAACACTTTAGGGCAACTTCCATTATTCTATGAAGCAGAACATTGGTAGACAGGTATCAAAATACTGTAGAAATATCAATAAATTCTTTTTTTTTTGCTTTATTTTACAGTTGAAAATGTTTTTAAATAAATATGGCCAAATAAAGTGACGAGCGAGTTCTACAGCTCAGGGAGCTAACTAGTTAAATATCGCTTCCAAGTGTGTAATAATAAATCAGCGGTTCTCAACCTGGGGGTCACAACATGTTTTGGGTGGGGTCAAATTATAGAGGTTCTCGCTTTATATTTACTTTTTCAAGGATTTTAATGATTATAGGAACAAGTATAATTCTAATAATTAAATAGCCAAAGCTATTATTTATGCTTTTAGTGAGGATTACTCCATCTAGCTCATGATAGCTCGTGATATTAATAAAATCACACACTTGTAGCCGACGATTTCCGCACTCCATCATAGGCTCTGCCTTAAAATATGAGTGAAGAATGACCCTGGGCACGGGACGAATCCTGGATAGCTCAGTGGTTAGAGCATTGGCATACTAAGCCAAAGGTCCCGAGTTCGATTCCTGTGTCCATGTGTCATTTTTAAATTATCAGAATAATTCTAATAGAAGTGTAAGTTGTTAAAGTGCTAAAAACGACCTAGTTACTGATTAGGTTCCTTTTGGCTATTCCATTCTGATAGCTTCTTGCTGATTTGTTTACTGTGGTGGCCTTGTAATGCTGCAAGCATAATGTATCATCATCCCCCAACCCCAAATTTATAATAATTAAAACAAGTATTAGTGGACAAGTGAGTTTAATGTCACGATCTTTTGGTTTGGTTTGTTAGTGAAGGGGGATTTTAATTCTGGCAAGGGGTAGTTTATCCTAATATCCCACCAAGCAAATAAGGGTACATTTCCTCTAAATTCTACCTATCCCACTGGTTTAGCTAACTGTATATAGTCCGGGCTGGTAGTAATACACAGTGAAAAAACTTAAAAACTAGGATTTGAACGCTTTTAAGTTATCAAAGAGTCGCAATGGCCGCAGAGAGAAAGGTCATAAACTATAAAATGCTAGAAACCGCTGTAGTAAAGTCAGTTAAATTTTTTAATCTACAATACACGATCTGAACGATATTTGCAAATCTAAATACATATATTTAAGCTCAATTGGATATTTATCTCAGATGCAGGTAAACTGAAATAAATAATAATTCACGTTATTTCCTTATGCATTGAAAAAGCCCTGTAGCTTTAAAAATCCAGCGATTACGGTTGCCTAAAAGATTGGTTCAAGGCTTGATTATCATCCAAAATTTAAAAAAAATTCCCACCCCCCTCCCCCGTTCTCAACATTGGCCTTCTTGTACTCTCCTCTGCTACTTGGGACTTTTTATAATTTTGAAATACTTAAGAGTTGGGGAAAAACGTTGGTTCAACCCCCTCCCTCTCAAATATATTTAGTGAAATGCCCCTGGCAGTAACTATGCTAGGTCGGGCTATAGTAAGATCTTCTGTTTTATTGCTATCGGGGTTGACGCATTAATATCATTTTGGAGACAGTTACTCTGCCCATCGCCGGACCATATGTATTATAACTTTATAACTTAGGGTCATGAATGATACTTGTGTCAGTCGAGCCAACAGTTTAAGTATTCACAGCTAAGCCAGTTCTCTCGCGAGCGTGTAAATCTAAGCTCTTAGATGTCTTTTTAACACCTTTGACATTACATTTTGTATTAACTCTCAGTGCTAATAATAAACCCGAGATATGGAACCTCCAGCATCATTTCGAACCCAACCATCTGCCTTGCCACCGACCCTACCCTTCCCCACAAGTTATCCTGACAGATCCAACCCACGGAAGGGGGGTACGGGACACTATTTATCATTATCATTATCATTATTATTATTATTAAATGTTTTTTCTTAAAATGGTCAATGGATTTTGACCACCAATGCTCCCTGTCCTCTGCCTTCTCTTTAAGCGCCCAGAATTTTCTTCTTTCCTTCAAGTCATCGAATATTTGAATTGTCTTTCTTCCTTATCTCATCTTTCCCTCAATATTTTTTTTCTACGTCGTCATGCTGACATGCCCACTGAGAGTGGGGGGGCAGGGCAATACACCAGGGTACCGGGCACCAGGGGGGGCACGTTCAGCTTTGAGACTTTCGCTTTTCATTTGGGAGGAAAATATAAACATTTTAGTGAAATGGAAGAAAAGGTTAATATAATAAGAAATTTAAATTAAGTACACTAATCAAAACTATCTAAGCTGGAGGAGATGAGCCCTAAATAAGATACCATTAAGGCTATTGAAATGTTGGTGACCTAACAGGTGAAGTCTAATATCTGAAATATTTCAAAATCTACTCTGCAGTCCCTAAAACTGCTCAACAAAATAACATAACTCATTATTGCAGACTTTTCATTGCTTTGCGCACATTCTACTCACCCTCAGTTTCTGTTGCTGAAGCAGAACCATCTATTAGTGTGCTTAGCAGAATAAAGGACTGCTTGATATCGACAATCGGTCAACAAATACACACTGATCTGGGAAACTATATATTGAATCAAGTCTTGAACAGATATTTAATTTTGACTCCATCAATTAAATGTTCACTGCTAGAAAAGCTCGAAAGTTGAATTTTAAATGACTCGGTTATTTTCTAAGTGGTTAAGTCCTAATCAAATTGTTGTTAAACTTAAAATAGAGTACCTGAGAAATAAAAACACACAGACAAAGTAATCAAAATATAAGCCTTTTATTGAAAGTTCTTTCCTACCTCTTTTAAATTTAAAATATGTGTTGTAAATGTCTGTATGTTCGTTATATTTCTGAAAAATTATCGTACACATTTTTATGGTATCAAACTTGTCTCAGGAGAGACTTTTGGAATAACTTTCCTAAAATTGTTGTTAACATTAATATGTACTATTATTACTCTTTGCATAGCAATACAATTTTTGGAAAGTGGACAGTCTTTAAGGTTCCCTTTTTTTGGGGGTGGGAGGGGCTGTGAGGGGTCTGAAAAGTTGCTCATTAGAGTAATGGAAAGGAGGCCCGACACCGACAAAATTATTTACCCCCAGGCCCTTAGTGACTCTCGATGGCACTGCATGCAAAAGACGGCTCCTCCTAAAGATGTGTCCGGTCCAGTTTTCGTTGTGCCGAAGAATCACATAAAAAATTGTTCTCTTCTTACTCACTTAGTTGTGTGCACTGAGGGTGGTTTTACATATTGGTTTTACACTCTACCTCCAAGCAAATGTGGGTACACTTACTATAAGTTTAACCTTCATAATCCATAAAACCATTAGCGCAATTAGTATCCAAACGGGTAGTAAGGCGTGGTGCTAAAAAAATTGCTTTCCATTTCTTAGAATAAATAGTTACCTTAGTTATTCATAGTATTATTATGTTGAAGCGTCAACAAACAAGATGTACAGTAAATTAACAAACAAATATGATTTCAATCATTTAATTAAAGTTTTTAGTGACTTGAAATAACCAGGCAGGTGGAAATTTGTGCTTGAAAATAAAAATAAATATAGAAACAGGATCTCAGGTGCATAAAATAAAGCAAGATTATGTGTGTATTCTTTCAAAGTACAACATGAAAAATGTATAGTCTTTTAAGAAATGGTATGTCACTGGAATTGTACTAAGCCCCTTCTAGATATTCACCGTTTATGTGTGGTGAATGGGTTTACATGTATCTTGATATCCAAATGGCAACGTAATGTAATCATCAGTGATCTACCGTTTGCTGTACACTGGTAGGTAGACTTAAGTTTGAGAAGTTCACAGGGTGGTGTATTCAAACTCTAGGGCTTTCCGTGAATATGGTGCAAACGGTATTGTGATAATAAACGTGGACCCCTAATTATTCAATAATGCTGTATATTTGCATCCTAGCCTTAGCGGTCATGTAGCAGGCCATCGCCATATTTGGATTAAGTTTATTGTGCATCGTTGCATGAACATCCTTGTAAATGAAGAAAATATCCTTATCATTATCATACATAGTGTTGTCTTCGCTAATGTACGTGTCGAATAAGTACTTGAGAATTTCTTGAAGGTCGTTGACAACGTATACATGTGGTTAATTGAGTCCTTGTACACTTTTTTCCAAAACGAATTAAAAAGGATTTTAGACAGTGTGTGGAGACCAGTAGGGGCGGCTTAAGGGCCAGGCAAGCCAGGCGGCTGCTCAGGTTGCCAGCTTGAGGGGGGCACCAAACAGAACATCAACCTAATCTACCCTAACCAATCTATCCTAATTTAGCCTGAGTGCTATAGTGGAGTTGCTTAGCATTACATTCTTCATTTTTTTGATCTTAAAATGAAATTTGACATATTTGTATAGTTTTTTATGGTGAACAAAACACGATATAGTACCCTTATTAAAAAGTTCTTTTACATCCACTATCTTGAAAAAATGTCAACTCAAAACAGTTTTTTGTAATTATCTTTTAGATCATTTATCACATCAAAATATAAAGAGGAGAAATTTGGATACAAAATACGTTCTTATGGTTTTCTTTGTAATCCTAACTGCTCTTGTAAAATCTCTGTGAGACGTTTAGTGTATGATTACCATTTGTGAAGTTTACCTTCAAATTATTTTCCTAGCACGCCCAGGCTACATTAGGTTTGGGGATTATTTTAATATTTTTCAACTACTATAGAGTGGTTATACATGGGGGCGCCAAAAAGCAATCCCGCCCGGGCGAAAAATTTACCTCAGGCTGCCCCTGGAAACCGGAGTTTATATACAAAGAACTTAAATAAAATTTCACATTTTTGGTCTTCCGTGGGCTTTAAAAAAATCACCAATGTTCTATTGAAACAAGCTGCCAAAGTGTGTTTGTTGGTTGAAGATGGACACATTGTACTCTAACACTTTGTACACTGCTTCAATGGCTTTTCGAATCTTGTAAATCACCCTGACGCTGGTCAGACAATTATATTTCCTGTTGTCATTCTGACTTTCGTCTTGGTTTTTCTCCACATGACATTTCCGGCACAGAACAAACATGAGCTTGTCGTGGATCCAATTCATTAGTAAGAACATGAATAGATTTTTTGTATACGTCACAGTAGCTTTGGCAATGGAGCAGCCATTCTTAAACCTTTTCACACATGTCATGGTTGCTTCATAACATCTCTCTATGGTTTCATGAAGACTGATTTTGTTAGGGTTGTGCCTATATGCGTAACACATAGGGCATTTATGTCAATAACACCCCTAAAACTTGTAGAAAATGGCGCCTTACACGTGGTCCTAACATATAATCCTCGAGGCCGTTACCCACATGAAGGATATAGACTTGACCAGTGACCTTCTCACAAATACTACACTACAGCAACGAGAGAACTGTTGGTTTGAACATAAATATACACCGTTAGGGGCCATACCTACGGTATTTTCTTTAAGGTGGCTCCAACGATAAACCAACATGGCCTCTCTGGTGGCCTCTCTTAATGGATACCCCTTTATTTTATTCATGAGCATGTCCTTAAATTGGAAGCAGGACTTAAACAGGATCACTAAATATTTTAAGTAAAACAATTCCTACTCTCGCTAAGAATCAAAAATGTAATGTCATGTTCTTATAAACCTCTGGCCATGTGTAGTGTGTTCTTATTCACTTCTGGTCATGTGTAGTGTGTTCTTGTCTTACTACTGGAAGTGAGTGTGTAGCCTAATGTGTTGGTATCTTGTTCCCTGGTCATATTTAACGTAGCAGCTCTTCTTCTAAAGGGCCTAAACCTATTCATATCCCCGATAGCCAAGAAGTAACTGAAATTGTCATTTGGTTCTTTCATTCCACGTATATGTGTAGTTATTCTAGAGCTATTTGATTGTCTAGTCAAACAAACATAGCTTGTAGTATTTGTAATAAAATTAATTTGTGCCTTGCTATTTTCATTATTTTAACTAGACGAGTCTTGTCCCTGAAGTTTGAGTGAGAAACTATGCAATAATGATCAGGCAGTTCTGTTCAACTAGTTCACTTTAGATCTGCTATAGTATTTGTAAGGAGAGAGTAATTTAGGTTGTTGTGGAAGGCCCTTTTTGATGTTAATTCATCATTGATATATTGGTTTTATCCATGAAGCTCATTTATATGTAGAGAATCTTACATTAGGGCCAAATAAAATGATTTATAATAAACATAAATATACGAGTTCAAGAGAGAATTAAAGTTGGCTTGGACACAGATTTTAGTGCCTGTGACAAATTAACTTTTTAAATAAGCTAAATAATAAATAGTCTAAAATATGTAGGCCCTAAATGTTTTAATGCAAGTACAGTACCTATTAGAAAAAATAAATTCTATCACCATAGCATCTTTTTTCTGACACTATCCACTAGATATGGATCGAATCTGAATATTATATAACATGATAAACCCAGAGATTACTTGAATTCATTAATTCCTAAGTTGTTAAAAAATATAAATATTGGCAAAATGTAAACACTTTTTGTTATAATCCATTCATTTTAATATGATTACCAGCATATATTATAGTATATACCAAATAAAGTAGTAAATTAATGTTCTGGAGCATGGTTTTGTTTTCATCCTAAGTTCTAAAACCAATTTTAATGCAACATTTGAAATTTATTTTTAAGTTTTTTTGAGCATTGAATCGTTGTATTTGTAATACCATAAAGGATTCATGGACTCCCATCTGTGTGTTAACTCTATCTGGTGATTGATGGGTTGTAGATTGTGATCGTGGAACTGCCTCCAACCCCCTCCAAGTTCCACTATATATTTAACCTGAGGGACCTGTCTCGCATCTCAGCAGGGCTGTGTCTAACCTCTCCAGAGTACTTCAAGACACCGGAGCTCTTTGTCCGGGTCTGGAGGAACGAGTTCATCCGGGTCATCTGTGACAGGCTCATAAACGAAGAGGTAACCATTTGTCTTTGAGGATATTCCAACCCGATATATGTAAGACTAAAAGATATCAATTTAAGAGACTATCTCGTGATATTATTTATTTCTCTCAATCTCAATATTCCAGGAAAAATAAATGCTACAACACATACTTTATCAATCCTTTAACTAAATGTGAAGCCATTTCCATGTTGCTCAAAAAATGTACATAAAGGTCAATCAATATTAACATGATATTAAAAAAGAAATAAAAAATTCCTTCATCAATAATTATGGCAACCAATAAATTAAAATAAAATAGATATATAAAACAAAACTAATGTATTTAGCTGAGAGCATAAACGAACGCAACTCAATCTCTGCCTCTGTACAATCCTAAGATAAGGGAAACGAAATAATAACAGACATATATTATTACAGAAACACATTGAAACGACGGGAAATTTAAATAAATTGTAGGACACAATCGTACAAACTTTATCATATAGTGGATTATAGATTAGAACCAAAGATTTTTAGTAAACTATCTTTAGGTGAGTTTTACTCAGAAGATCAATCATATCAACTTGTGACCAACTAAGCGACCTGGTCGTCAAACCTTGAAAATCATTTAATATTTAGTTGTCACCACATTTAGAAGTTGGTGTATTTGTCTCAAATTGATGTATAGGTAAAATAAATTGAAGATAAAATGTTTGACATTGAATTGTTTATTGTAGAAATACAAAAGCATCCAGCTTTACATGAAGTTAAGCGTGCCAACTATAGCAACTGTGATGTAAAATCACAAATTTGGGAGGAATAGTGGCGTCACATTGGGGAGACGGGTAGGGGAGCTAGGGAGTAAAATATTGAAAGTTGGGTATTTTATAGAGAGTTGAGATCTTGATTTGGGAAATTCTAGAATTACTCTGTACCACAGGACTTTTGGTTATGAAAGTTCTTTACTGAAAACTTTTACGGATGAATTTTTAAGTCTACTACTACTAGATACTAGTAGCTTTAAGAAGGATAGGGAATGTTTTCATATATAACTTGATAAATTATGTAGTTCATACGAGCCGAGACTTGTTGGTTTTCCTACATGCAATGATGGTGAATTTCAAAACAAATAATACTTGAACTTTGAAAAATCTATAGTTAATAACTTTAAAATTACAGTTGCCTAAAACCTTTATTCATGACCCAATTAATACCTCACATTTTATAATTTAACTCCTCTTCACCCCATATTAACTGAGGGTTATTCCATACCCCGTCCTTTATAAGGCAAAATACCCCTTTCTTTGTAACAATTTTTTTCTTCTTGATTTTACTCACCCAGAGTATCTAAGGAACCACTCAAAACCCAAATCGCACTATTACTATGGTTTCTAGGGGGTGGTCCCTTTGCGATCCAGTGGCCATCTGGCATGTGACCAACAGCTTGTGTTCACTGCCCCACAGGCTGGACAACTGTAATTAATATTTAATAAAAACGAGAAAAATAATGCTAATCAAGGAAAATGACAATGCATATCTCAACATGTGATTGTTTCTTTATCCTCAATCTGTTTCTTGACCAACATTTATTTATATTCAAAACATGTGATTGTTTGAGTTTACTGTTTTACATAATATGGAAAAACTTGAAGTAAATATACATTTTAAAACAAATGTTGTACATGGCACACATAGCTTATAGTCACATTTAGAATTTTGAAATAGTCTTATGCTATGACTGAGGATTGGAATGGTTTGAAACATGCAGCCTGCTCATTTCCACTACTATTTTGGTACATATTGCCAAATGCGCATCTACGCCTTGTGCTAAAATTGGCAAATGGATACCTACATTCGACAATCTTTTTGTATTCCCTACAATTGCATGGGTACCTGGTTTGTTTTATTTTGTTCCTTTACCAAGTCTCCCAGGTGAAAATCCAGATATTTATCTTGAAGCAAAACCACCTATCTATCATCTGATTGACTAACATAGACCTTGTTATAATTAATTAATAAGATTATGAAGACCTAACATAATACATCATGTCTAAAATTAACACTTTGTGCTTTAGGTTAGAAGATAATAAAAAACAATAACATTAGATTTGTAATTGATAAATTTATATGTTTTACATTGAACAAGCTATTACTGTATTGATGCTGCTAATTTTTGTGATGTATAGTAAAGATTTCCTTTTTAACAACTAAGCTAAATATAACTACTCATGTATTCTTTTATTTTTTGAATCAATAGATATGCATACACACAAAATATCATTCATTTTCATATATAATAGAACAAATAAATTTAAATTCAGATTTTGAAATAAGCTAGTAATATTTTAGGTCAGATGTTTGCTATGAATAAAGTCACTAAATTCTACAATTAAAATAATTTTTAAAAAGAACATCGTTATTGTGAAATAATTAAGATAAAAGGTTTATGAATGTAACTATTTCAACTTCCAAAATATCTTTGGATAAATTCTTAAGAAAAAAAAACTTTAAACAACACAGAATAGTAATTCTTGTATAGGCAGTGGTACAAAATAAGTGCCACCTCTGATTAAAAACAAGAATAAAGTCAAAGATGTTACCAAACAATTACAAATATTAAGTTGATAGTGCGGATGTATCTTTAAAGAAATATCCACAAAATATTAAATATACCTAATAATTAATTTATTTTATAGATACAATTAAATGAAGGAAAATAGGTGGTAGCACATCGTCACCCGAGAATGCAAGTGTTCTATGTCCTATTTTCCACTGTTGTGTAAAAGAGCATTGAATTTTGACCTTGTGTATAAAACCAATGTTACTAGATGACAGCTCGAGTTTGTATCTTCTTAAGTAATTATATAGTAGTCTCAATTTCACCGCAGGTGAATCATATGGGATTCTAAATAAACTTAAATACCAAATATCTCAAATTTAACAATTTTGGAGACACTTGCATTCTCGAGTGACGATATATAGACCAGAGATCTATAAAGGTAATTTTAAAAATACAGTTGCCTAAAACCCCGATTCAAGGCCCAATTAGCACTTCAAATTCCATAACTTTCCCTTAGCCGGAGGGAAATTCCTGCCCCCCCCCCCTCCGCCCCCCCATACCCCCATTGGTGCTCTCAACATTGCCCTTGTCACTTAGTCAACTGGAAACTTTTAAATTTTAAAATACCTGGAGCTGTGAAATTTACTGTCAATCTCCCTCCAGCCCAAATATATTACGTGCGATACCCCTGGGGTGTACGTTGGAGTTATATTTCCAATCGTACGTGAGAGGAACGTCAATAACGACCTGCTGAGAGGCTTCATCCATGGTCTCATGCATACAACTTTTGTGGGAGACAATAGATACATGCTTGTATTCAAAGATAAAGCCAGACGTTTCTAGTATGTGCACTTCTTAGTACAAGAATCTGAAGTGAGCAATAAGATTGATAAACATTTGAGGGCAGTGGAAGTTGTAACTGGGAACAAAGCTAGTCAATGTAAACCTATATTGGAATGAGTGTTGCAAACAAAAAAGTCTCAAAATTGCTACAAGGTGTGATACATGAAAGAACGTCACCCTACGCGACAGAGCAAAATGCACGAGTCAACCGAGAAAATCGCACCAAAGAAGAATCAGCGAGAACAATGATTTTGGAAGGTTGTAGACAGTGAAGAGGACGTGGAAGTCATTAAAAATCAATTTCCACAAATTTTCAAAAGTTCAGAGGCAGAAGTGTAGGCTGAAGTTCAAAGTCCATCGTAGTCTGAAGATTTTGTTAAAGCTGCAAAATATTAAAGAAATAGAGCAGCATCTATGCAGCAGCCTAGACTGTTAATTAGTCACGTGGAAATTGTGCCAGAGTTGAATAAGTCAACACCTACGAAGAGTCATTAGGTTCGAAGGATGCAGTGAAGAGACAGCAAGCCATGAACAAAGAGCTTGAAGCTCTGAAGAGGGACGAAACGAGGGAACTAGTGCCCCGCCCACCTGAACAAAGTAAGGGAGGGGACCTGTAAATGGGTGTACAAAGTAAAGCATGAGCCAGGCTCAAATGAAGTAAAAGAAAAAGCTCACATAGTATTCTGACGTTAATTTGCTAAAAAAATGACTTATAATATCAAATTAATAGTTGGTTGGCTCAGTATTTCAAAGACTTAATAATTCTGTTGACAGCTTTAATTTTTATTTATTTTTTTCAATTAGATTACACAACTATTAAAGTTTCGGATATTAATTATTAAGTTAAAATTTAAATATACATGGAATCTAATTACCTGTATCTCACTCTATTAAGTCTAGTTTTGGTTGAGATTTCTTTCGTAAACAAACGGACGGCCAATCCCCATTCTTTTTATTTATTTTTTTGTAGGTGATTTTAACACTACCTGCCTTGGATAGTGGTTTGTTTTGGAAGTATTAGAATCTTAATTTTATTTATGTTCTTGTACGCTTATAGCAAACATCTGGTTGTCATTTGAGGAACTAATTTTACCTAGCGATAGAAAGAATAATTATTATTCTCAGCTAGATTTATTGTGCGATATTCAAAATTTATTTGACAGAGGGTTTGTGTTTATCTGTCAAATTATAATACTAGGTTATTTTATAATAGTTATTTTCATTTTTCATTGTGTTAAAAGTTAATTATTGTTTTGTTAGTAGTGTAATCTCAGCAACTATTGTTCTTATAAGCCATAAGTCATTTTAAAAAGAGAACATGATTGTTAATGGATAGTTTGTTTTGTTTTTTTGTTGGTTGACTTGAAAATTGTTTTGGAAACTGTTAGGAAGGACCCGATTTGGAAATTCCTTCATAATTTTTCTTTATATCTAATTGTAACTTTCATCAGCAAAAATCTCACCAAAACTAAGGAATGAGGAAGGTCAAGTGCAGGTGTACAGGGAATATTTTGCTAAAACACAAGGCCTGTAATCGAATTGTTACCAGAGCCTTAGGTCAACATTTTTCATACATCGATCAATTTCGGGTGAGATCAAATTCATCTATCATCATTCTATTCAGTGTTTTAATAATTAAGTAGAATACCTAAAAATATTGAAGAAGGGACAATATAATTATATAACTATCCTAGACTAATTTTTTTGTTATTTTTATTACCTGATCCTGATTACCTGATATTACTATCCGATGCTTACGTTAACTATGCTGAGTTAATTTTGAGACACTTTTCTTTTATTTATATCTCAGAACATCTCTCTAGCCTCTCAGTATCAGAAGTGTTTAACATTTATTTAAAGAAGAAGCAATATATGAGAACAGCTCTAAATAACTTAAATCTCCATGTAAATATTACTGTTTGTCAACCTCCCAACAATATTTTGCTTATTAAAGAATTATCCTGTAGCTAGAGGTTTTAATTAAATTTCTACAAAACTCATATTATTTTAACCTATTATATAGAGGAATTAAAACCTGGTATTATTTTATCTAAAGCACTATTTTTGTGTCATAATAATTTTTTTCCCTCACAATTCAAGTGAAAGTTTGATGTCTTCAAGTATTACTTTGCAATACTTTTATTAATTTTATAACATAGCAGGCATGCTTTAATAGGTAGGGTTTATTTAAGGATTTTTTTCCAACAATAATTACTACCACTCTTTAAATTTAGCTAGTTATATCCTCTTTTATTTATTAAATTAATGTGCATGGTATTTAGAACCTTGCATTCCATATGTAGATAATTTTTTTAGTAGGTTTGCTGTCCATATCAAGAATAATAATAAGCTCCAGAAGAATATGCAGTCAATTGTTGTAAGTGAACAAATTTATTTAAAACTTTAGGTAAAGTCCAGAAGTCTTGGGAAAGGGGGTTTTCATCTCACCACTGAGCAGTTTCTGGGGATACATGTATTTAGTTATTTATAAATAATCTACCTACCTAAGAAAAATAAAGGGGTTGGTAGTTGGCGCCCATTCAAATCATTAATTTATTTATATTTAATTAAAAGTTTATCTCAATCTAGGAAAACAATAATATTAAAAATAAATGGTACAGAACTTCGCACGGACTTTCTCGCTGTATTGTTTAAAAATGGTGATATTTACTCAAAACTTGTAATATATGTTAAACAAAATAACATACTCTAGCAAACCCAAGCATAAATTGCACTATACTTACGTAAGACATTTTTCGAGTCCCGGTTTTAAATCTTATAATTTTATTTTTAAAGAATTAATGTCCTCATTTGTATGTTTGGACCAATAAAAAAGATCTATATTGGGTCCACAAGGGTCAACACTTTGTATTAAAATTTCGACTTCCTGTTAAAATTTTAACATTTTATTAAGTGTTGCAAATCTTCAGGTCATAGCATTATTATTAAGTTCCTCATTTGTAAATGTTGACCAATAAAATATGTATGTATTGACTATTGGGTCTAAAATGAAGGAGATAGATTATTGTTGTACAAACATTTCTCCTAAGAGGTTTAAGGAAAAATAACATACACTTTTTAAAAACTTACTTATATTTAATTACTATATGGCATTAGAGAATTAATGCGTTAAAACATTAGTATCTCTGTACAACTAAAGCTCACAAAATTTTGTTCATATACTTGCCAATATCTCAGAAACAATTGGTTTCATAAAAATATATTTCAAATAAAAGTTTTTTTATTTTTAACAGTGCTACAATTTTGAAATGAAAAGTTATTTAGTTTCTTAAGATAGTTGTGGAGATATGGACATTTCTGCTTCTGTTAAGTATCCTAGAAGTCATTTTTATGGGAAAATAAAAATAGCCATTTTGTTTATAATCTTAATCAACACCTAGATACGAATTTTAATCAAAATTGTTAGAACCGATTTTGATAAAATCGATCTTTTCTCTTTTCACCCTTATTTAAACTACTCTTAATTTTATTGTTTAACAGACACACAAACAGATGGCATTGCAAAAACCACTTTTTAGCGTTCAGGGGGTCATGAAACGTCGAAATCCATTAACATGTAGGGTTGAATTTTTTTTATGGTCGCTGTACACCTTTAATGTTCGAAAAGTTAAAAAATATGTATATTTGCGTTTAGCTTGAAAGTTATTATAAAGTTTTATAAAAATATGTTTCAAGTAAAATATATGTATTATAAAAATAGACCTACATATTTGCAATGATAATTAACTTCATATCTCAAATAGTTTTGTAAATATGATAAAAAATGAGAATTCTCTTTTTACCCTTCAGTAAACTAACCTTAATCTTAGGGTTGGATAATCAATTCCAAAAAACCCTTGGGGAAACTCTGTGAAAACACTAGATACCAAGTTGTAGCCTGTTCGGTAAAATAGTTTAGGCTCTAGTCTAAGGTAATAGACAGACAGACGGAAATTCAAAAGCCACTTCTTAGGAATTGGGGGGTTATGTAACGTCAAAATTAATAGAAATATTGAGTTTAATTTTTTTTATACGATCATAATACTTTAGCTACCTGTAAGATAGCGAGAAAGTAAAAAGAACAAAATAATTTGAGTGACTTTCTTATCTACTTACTCTTTAGAATTAGAGAATTATTGCGTTAAAGCTCAGGTAATATTTCTGTACAGCTAAAAGGACCTATGAGGTCATATAACACATTGTGGTGGGTGAAGAGATTGTAGAAATCAAATGACAACGCTGAAAACTGAAGCGTAATGTGACGCCTGGTTCTCGGGATATCCTCGCTACTGTACAAGTGAGCAGCCAGTTATGACGTCACAGTATTCTATCGCACGCTCTCCGTTCACCTGCAGTAAAGTTATGCTCCGAGCCATCTGTGTGTCATGTTGCTGGGGATTGGAGTAGAAAGCTAGTGTTTATTATCATGCCGTCCCGATGTTGTGTTTTTTATGTGTTCGAATAGTTCTGATGAAAATAAAGACATAAGCTTTCACAATTTGCCTAACAGGGAAAGGTTGCCATGCAGATGCAGATATAAAGCATAGTTGGATAAAATTAATCACAAAGAATTTCTTCCGGGGAAAACCTCCAAAGTGTGCTCACATTTAATCAATGATGACTTTGAAATTTCGTCCATGTACAAAATAAAACTTTTAAAAATCAATGCTCCAGATCAGTAAAAAAATGAGTGCGGCTCCCACAATAAAGCTGAAAGGAGAAGGATCGCCTAAGAAGAAAGCGATCTCTACTTACCAGAGGAAGAAGATTATTGAAGAAGCCCTTCATGACAATGCGTGTTTGAGTGCATTAGATATTTATGAGGTGGTAGCTGTTGAATGTAATGAGTCCGGAAATGAGAGATGTTACGAAACTAGTGAATCAGGTTAGCGCAGCCACGATTAAAAAAATTCAATGTGAGATTGAGACAGAATGTTGCAGGAATATTTTTCCTACAACCGAAAACAGTAGTGAGGAAGACAATAACGATAGTGATGACAACTACGCTGTGAGGGACGAGAGAATAAGTTTGGGTGATAAAAGTCAAGAAACACAATACAATAAGCTGCTGAAAGGAAAGCAAAGAAACAAAAAAAAGTGTTGGTGTGCACCTTTATATAGGGGTGTTAACAAAAAAGCTTAAAGCAGCAGGAAATGAGTTTGAACTTATAAAATACTGTACATTGAGTAATATAAATAACCTATGGTGGTGGTCTTCACAAACATGTGGGGGAAGCTATGTGGTTCACATTGAAAAATTCACCTCAACTTTAAAGCATTTCACTGACACCCATACTTGGACCAGCGGTAAATATATATGAAGAAGAACTCAGTGATAGTGACAGAAAAGAAATGATTTAGAAAGTCTAAAGAAGAGTTCCATATTATTCCCAAAATTATTTGTGATGACAAATTATTAGAAGATGTACGGCACACAAAAAAATATTGTCACACCAGCAAATTAGAATCATTCCACAGCGTTGTGCTAAAATATAAGACTAAAAGAAATCACTTCAGTTATGATGGAATGGTTGCATGACTATTATCCATACTGGATTTCAATTCTGAGTTATTAAAAACCCATGCTGGACGGAAACTCAAATATTCTAAACCATTAAAGAAATGGGTTGCTGTAAACACTTACAAGGCAAAAACACGTGATTGGAGAAACGAAATTCTTTCTGTGGTAATGGAGGCAGTATGAGATACTCGTCGCTTCAAGATGGACAATGACTCTTATGCAGCGACTGACGTGCTAAGGTGTATTGATTGCTCCTGTACCTTGACCATAGTCCTTAAGTGAAATTAATCAGTTTTCAAGGTTCCGTAACGTTTTGTAAACATTGACATTCTTAAAACTTTATTCACTCACATCTTTGGGACTGAATTTTATTGTATAGTATTACAAGTGTTGTTTACGTTGATTCATTATTTATATAGTATTTTATGCAGTATTTTAAATTACATAATATGTATTAGGTAATATATGAAATATAGAAAATTGTCAATATTTATAGAAGTCCGTCACATAATATTCAGTGCAGGCAGCCCTCCAACCACGCTTGCACGTCGGATTATTTGGCTAAATAGTTGATGTGAAAAGATCTTCAATGTTAAACTATCACTGAAATTTGAGGTTTTTAAGCTCACAGGTCCTTTAAAGATCACAAAATTGTATTAATAAATTTGCCAATATCTCCGAAACTATTGTTTTTATAAAGATATATTTCAAATACAAGTTTTTGTTTTTTTAATAGTACTATAATTTTGCAATGATAAGCTATTTAGTATCTTAAATATTTCCAGAGATAAGGAAATTTCTGCTTTTGTAAAGTACCCTAAATATCATTTTCTTAGGAAAATTGAAATAGCCATTTGGTTTATAATCTTAATCAACCCTAGATACGAATTTTAATCAAAATCATTAGAGCTGATTTTGAAAAAAAAATATTTTTTTCTCCTTTGGCCCTTTATTAAACTACTCTTAGTTTTGGGTTAGACGAACACACAGACAAAGGCATTGCAAAATTCAATTTTTAGGGTTCAGGGGGTCATGAAACGTTGACATCCATCAACATCTCGGGTTAGATTTTTTTAACGGTTGCAATACATATCTACCTTATATTGTTCAAAAAGTTAAAAAAAACAAAAAAAAACATATATTTGGGTTTAGCTTAAAAATTATTGTTTTTATAAGAATGTATTTCAAATAAATTTTTGTATTATAGTTAGATCTACATATTAGCAATGATTAGTAATTTCATATCTCAGATAGTTTCGTAGCTATGATTAAAAAAATGTGAATTCACGCATCAGACCGAAGCCCTTAAATTCATTTTACCGAAAAAATGAGAGTAGCCATTTTGTTTATAATATTGATCAGTTCTTAGAAATGAAATTAAGTCAAAATCGTTATAGCCGATTTTAGGAAATTGATTTTTTTATCTTTTTACCCTTCAGTAAACTATCTTTAATTTTAGGTTTAGATATCCAATTCCAAAAACCCCTCAGGGAGACCACATGAAAACCCTGGATTCCAAGTTTTGGCCCGATTGGTAAAATAGTTTAGTCCCTAGTCCGAGGTAGAGACAAACAAATGGAAATACAAAAACAACTTTTTTGGATTCGGTGTGTAGTGTGTTAAACGGAACATTTAACATGTACACTCAAAATACCATAATTATGATGAACACGATTAATACAAAAACTAATAAATTCCAAATATGTGTGACAGATATAAACTCACAGTGAAATCATGTTGCTGGAAACGCCCAAACTTGAGCAAAGTGCCCCAGCTGAATGTTCCTGGAGGTTCAACACAAGGACATCTTACTCGCAGGCCCCACTTCAATTGAATGTTGTTCTCTGCGCCCTCTACTAGCGCTAGTTTTGCCTTTCGGCGCAATTTTGCAAACTTAACCCCCCACCCCCAACCCCTTTGTCCTGGTGGACACCCTTCCCGAACATGTCAGTACTTTTTGTATAAAACAGCCATCCCTCGCTTCACATTTTGTATTTTATTGTATCGATTCATCAGAGGAACAACTTGGACGTAAACCAACATAGGCTGACAAAGCAACTGGTGATCACGATGTGTGAGGTGTCTGTCTCTCCTCCTCGCCCCAGGTTAAGCCATGTCTGAGACCATAAGTATTTGAATGTTAGAATCTTCGTTATAGTCTTAAGTGCCCTTTTTTACTATGTCCATATGACATAGTTTTGTGTGTCAGAATTTTCGACTTGTTATAGTATAAATATACTATTAAATGTCCAGACAGTACTAATTAGGAATAGACCGGCCATAGTATCTTAACAGTCTAGATTCCTGGTAACTCGCCATTTACTATTTATAAACTGATAGTTCCTCTTCTAGGAGCTTAATCTTTGTGTTTTCTAACCTACAATGAAGTTGACTCATACTAGCTAGCTCATTTAACTACCAACATAGTAACTCTTTAAACTAGGACTTTCTATAATTTGGTATCGTTAACTATTATTCAACTATAATGCATGTATATGCCTTTCAGGTCAAAGTCTAGTAGCCGCTAGGCTGGATAGTTGTTATGTATTGTTGCTTAACCTTAAATTAATAATTGCTTCCTCTTTATATTGCTGTTGTGTTGAGGTGGACGCACCTTCGTAGCGGAATGTGTGTTAGTTCTACTTAAAAGAGTTACTTCCAATCATAATATAGACCCTACCTTACTTGTGTGGATTGCAAATATAACATAGGTGCTTACTTCAATTTTTCCCTATTGGGATAACTATGTCGATAGTAACTGATTTAATTTCTCTTAATTAACAAAGGACTGTCTAGTGTAAGATCTAGTTAAACCATATATAATTCTATCAACGTGTTTAAATTTAAATAAACTAATTTGTTAAGCTTATATACATCACTTATGTTTTATCCTTCCCTAACCTTTATTTAACATATTTGTAAATGAATGTGTCACTTCTTATATTAGATAGGAGAAACAACGGTAGAGGGGGGGTCATGTTCGAACGTCAAGTCTAGTTGATACATGTTTGTACCATAGACAAGTTAATGGATACGATATATTATATTTGCTGCTTTATGCCTGGTGTTGTCAAAAAGCAGTCAAGCAATTCAGGAGTTGCTAAAGTACACAAAGAAAAACTTTGAGATGATGGCAGGAAACTGCCGGTAATATGTGGGCGTAGAAATACACCGTAATCGTGCTGCAAAGAAAATTGGAATAGGGCATTAACTGTATATTTTATAAAGAAGATTCTTACAAAGTTCAACATGACAGATGCAATTCCAGCACCAGCCGAAACAAATGTAAAACTTGTGAAGACAGAGGACAAAAGCTGCGTGGATTTTCCATACCATGAAGCAGTTGGATAGCTCTTATATGAAGCAATGGTGTCTAGAGTAGACATTTCATTTTCAGTGAGTGTTGTCAGTCGGTTTTAAGAAAATCCAAACTCCGAAAAATGGCAGCAGTGAAGCAAGTCTTGAGATATCTGAAAGGAACACTATACATCAACATTGCTGACTAGGTAATTATACAGATGCGAATTTTGCTGGCATCAACACACGTCAGTCAACGACTGTTTTAGTCCTAACCATGTGAGGTAGACAAATTACTTGGCACAGTAAGAGACTAAAGAAAGTAACAAGGTCAACCAATGAAGCCAAGTATGCTACAAGCTATGAGGGAGGGTCAGGCAATTACTCAAGGATATGGGTAAGGAATTTATAAGTCCCACAAAATTGTGCATCAACAACCAAAGCACACTCAGACTGATTAAGAACTCAGAAGTGCATGCCAGATTGAAGCGTTTTGACATGCAGCTTTGTTTAATCAGAAAGGCTAATAAATAAAACACTGTGGCAGTGCAATACGTGTGTAGTGATGAACAATCGGTATATATTCTGATAAAACCATTAGCAAGAAGTTATCTCGATAAAAATGTCGAAAGATTGAACGTAATAAAAATATATGATGATATTTGTTTTTTATATACTGGTACGAACCCTTCATAGTTCAGTTAACATCTCTTCATTTTCAGAATACTAATTTTCATTTATGTTCTTTGTATCCATGCTATTGAATAAATGATTCCTTCCTAATTAGATTCATTAATTTGTCTATATCGTTTAATTCAATAGAAGGTTTTTGATAAATTGGAACTGTGCTTCTGAAGAAGATGGAGTCAAATAAGTATATCTTTGGTCCATATTATCATTGAAGCCTAAGTTTGAATAATCTAGAAACAATATTTTTATTTTGGTCGTGCCTATTTAGCATTTAATTTGCATTTGTTGTCTTCTTTCCTGAGATGAGTAACTCATATAAATACATAATTATTAGTAAGACAGTGATGCTAAATAAAAAACCTTAATTATTGTTAAATATGATGAGTCATAATTTATATATGTAGCTAATAACCTAATATTGAGGTAAAACTACATTAAACTCAAAATAACACATAATTTAGGCCAAATTAAATTATTCTCTAACAGTTTAGAAAAAAGTGCCTTAGAATATTTGCCATTTATAAAAATTGCATAGTTGCACTTCCCATACTAATTTCAAAGGTTATATTTAATACTTATTTTGCTAGTACATTTCTATACACAACTATTCAAATATAATTTATTGCAAATTTTATGTGGTGAAACTAGATCATTTAGGAGGAAATGAAACTTATATTAGTAAGAAAACTAGGAAGACAATATTTTCCTAAAATAAAAATAAATCTTGATTCGTATTTTCTGTTTTATCTCCAGGATGAGAATCATATGTTTGAGTATATCGCCAAATCACTTGAGACTCACTTCCCGGACCATGCCGAGTACGCTCTCAGGAACCCCCTGCTGTTTGGAGATTTCAGAAACGCTATCCATGAAGATGAAACTAGGATGTATGAGGACCTGTTAGACTACGAGGCCGTCTACTCTCTCTTCCAGGAGGTGAACTCAATTTAAACTAACCTATATTTTAAATTAAATCTTTTTAATTAAAGTCTGGTTAAATTTTTGAAAATCAGGTCGATCTGCACATGAATGAAGGCGTCACTCTAGTCTGCTCCAAAACTGGCTCGTTTCAAAATATTTCATACAATCATTAAAGAATGAACTTGGATGTAAGTTCAAGAGAACTGGGATCATTTCCACGATGGATAAGAATTTCAAGAACATTTTCTGTTTATAAATCTTCAAAACTATCAGTAGAGATTCTTTCGAGGTTGCATAAGACGATTCCATGTATTTTTTATAGGAGCCGTTTATAAAATTAGCACTAACATTACATTTAGAGCTGGGTCTTATGTACGCCTAAATATATTACGAGGGACATTCATACGAAGCGCCATGTCATTGGCGGTTACAATGGCAATCATTAGAAAGAGTAAGATCACTAAATGGAAGTATAAATATCTACGTGATTCATGACATGATTCGGATAGTATTTCGAAGGAAAACCTTCAAACCTATAACGAAACTGCTAAATGAGATGGTGAAAATGACGGTGATAAGATCGGAATCTTAACCAAATCATAAGAAAGTGGAAGAAGATGTTTCACCCAAGAGATTATAAAACAAATGACAATTGTAATATTATTGTTATACACCTTACACTCGTGCTGATATAACTTATGGTTTACATTATGATGGTAACACGACCAAGATCGGGGATATACATATAATGTTTGATGAAAGTGATGGGATGCTACTTATCAAAAATATCTTAGTTCCTTAATTTGAGAACTTTTAGAACTACCATTCAGAAGAAGAAAAATTGTAAATATTACCAAGTTCAAATCTATACCCAAGTAAGGAGCACACATCACATCAGAAACAAATCTTACAGCCATTTCAAGTCACGCACAGGATCAAAGTATCTACACATCACTAAACCTTATCTCCCTGAGTAAGAGTTCGAGGGAGAGGTATTGTACAAGATGGAAAGACATTGAGGGATCTATTATACATATTGTAGTTATCCAAACAGAATAGTTAATTGATTACAACTCTTGCATGAATCGATTGTAGCAGGTCATTCTACGCATGCCGATAAGATCATTTAGATCATCGAAGAAATACACAAGGCAAGAATCATCGTATGAAAGTATTTACTCTATTTGAATTAGGCCCATATGCATGCCTGTCAAGGCATGTGAACGTCATCAGCCTGCAAGACATAGTTTCGCCAGAATAACCTGTCAATGTCCGAGGATTGGACGAGCTGTTACAGGCTAATTTGGTAGATGTAGATATGCTACTCTTAATCGAGCAAAGAATATTTTCATTGTCTTCAACGTCTGTTTTAAATAGGCTCGGCTATACCTGTCAAGGTTAAGATAGGGGAAAATGACTTGTACACGCCCTTCATCTGTGACCACAAATGATCTTACCTCTTTTCATAATATAAGGACCGATGATGAAACAGAGTATTACAACGTCAATTTCAAAGTTATCATAGCAAGAAATAAGACATAATTTTTCTTCATTTAAGGTGACCTGGCAGTCTAGTAGTAGGGTGTTAGACTTCTGTGCTTGGGGGTCCGGGGTTCAATCCTCGGTCCCGGCACAGATTTATCTGATTGCCAAACCCTTCCTTCACCTCTGACAAGAC
>CABFWB010001448.1:0-13192 GCA_902151455.1 Timema bartmani
ATATACATAGTTATTGAAGCAATTTTAATTTCATCAAACCTTATCAAGTTAGGGATGCTTATTATTGCTACAAAAATAATAGTAAATGTATTTTTAAGTATGTGCTAAGAAATATAAATAAATGTTATTAGGAAAATTATTTCCTACTACGATAAACAGAAAATTTGATATTTGTTATTTTTAAATATAATTTTACTTTGTTTAATATAGGTAAGAAGGAATATTTTTTGAAGTGGAAGGGCAACCCTCATGATGATAACACTTGGGAACCAGATGAGAATCTAGACTGTCCTAAACTAACTTTGGCAAATGAAGTTGCTCTGAAGAATAAAGAAAGTGACACCAAAAAAACTGAGCCCAAAAAGGAAGACAACAAAAAAGCCGACACAAAAAAAAGTAAGAACTCTACTGAGTCAAAACCATCGCCAAAAATTGTGAAGGACTTTTATAGGAGGCTTAAAGGATTTGACCGCAATCTCACACCGGAAAAAATAATTGGTGCCACTGATAGTAGTGGTCAGCTGATGTTTCTAATGAAATGGTGTGGCACAGATGAAGTAGATTTGGTTCCTTCACGTGAGGCCAATGTGAAGTGTCCACAGATAGTAATAGAGTTTTATCAAGATCGCTTAAGATGGCGGGAAAATGATGAGTAATATGCATTCAAGCAGTTTTACCACCATCACTACTCGGTGGGATGAATAAACATTGAAACTTTTACCAAGCATTGGTCATTTTTTTGTATACATTTGACTTATTATTTTAATGAGTGAAGCCATATTATAGATTGCTTAGTTTACATTTTTTTTTAAGCGGCCACAGAGTAGCGCATGGAATGAAAGCAAAAATGGCCATGTACAAACCATTTTGCCCTAAATGACAAGTCTACTAGTTATTTTAAATGGTCATGTATCCTTAAGTGTAGGCCTATTTAAATTTTTATTGTATTATGCTATTTATGGAGCTTACTTATCCAACTCACTCATATCCTGTATTGATATGCTACTGATGCAGGGATCATGAACAACTTAACGTTCACTTAATTTTCGCGTAACACAAAGTAACATAAAGGTTTGTGTGTTTTTAATAGGAAGCCATCACGATTCAGTTAATTTAAAATTCACTTAACTTCAAGAATTGTCCAGGGGAGAACTTCAAGGTTACATTAACATTGAGCTAGGGTACCATATGTTCTAGCTAACCAATCATTTTGCAAGCCATGTCAACACAGCTAGTTAGTAAGTTACTTCATTTGTTTGTTTTTGGAATGCATACAACATCCTTGGTATAGTTTGTCTGCGTCTCGCAAACTCTTAAACTTTGTAGCCTTTTGTTACACTTTATTTTGTATATTTATTAACTTAAGCTTCTATTACAAGTACTTGTAGTCTAATCAAGCCTAAATGTTTGAGATGAATTTTTTGTAAACCATTTGTTTCAAACATTCCAAAGTCATTGTTTTTGTTTTGCTTGAATTGTTTTGTTTAGATATGTGAAACATGATCATACACTAGTTTCTTTGTGTTAAGTGAACGTAAAGTTGATAGTGATCTCTGCACAAATACACTATTCATTCTTACAATACTTTAGATCTAATCAGTAAATTGTTTTCAATAAGTCAATTTTTATTATTTGTTTGTTTTCCATAGGTTGTTATTGAACATGGTTGTAAATTGTTGGATTATTATAGACTAGACGTGTATTTCTGGAAAGCCTTTCAAAAAATTTGTTTATGCTTATTAATAGTTTATTTTAGATTGTCTGCTTGCTAGTTAGATTTCACATTAACTACATTATTAAAGGTTCTGAAGGAGGCAGTGTTAAAGAGCCTTTAAATATTTTATTATATGCTTGGCGTGTATTACACAGTTTCATTTCATACTTAAAATGTTTTGTATCTGGTAACTTGAATTAAGTTTGACGTTTATTATAGTGAAGCTTTGACAAACATTACTTTTTTGCATTATATTTTTATGACTTTTTCTACCAGCATATTGCAGTTCTTACTATGAATCATCTATTTAGTTCGGTTCGTTAACTAAATTTTTTCACAGGTTCTGATCAGGGTTGTGAAGTTAGCCGTAAGCAATTTTAGGTGGTGTCGGAGTCGGTAAAAATGTTCCGATTCCAGCTTAAAAACATAAACTTAGAGTATTATAACTATATATGGTAAATATATAATTTTAACTTTACACTTTTTTATTTTCTAGGACCAATGTTTGAATTTTTGTTGATAAATGTATTCAAATATAAATTCACAATGCTAAAGAACCTTCCCATGAAGTAATCTGTATTGGAGCATTTTATTACATTATGTAAATGGATTTTTTCTAATTAATACACTTTAGCCATTTCTGAGGGAGTCAGCATCGGACAGTAGAAAAATAGAGGGTTTGAAGTCTAAAGGCTTAGCGTACTGACTCCACAGCCCTGGTTTTAATACCCATCTTGTATCACTTGATTATTTTGTCTAGCTTTTTCCTAATTGATCACAAAATTTTTATTACAATTAAGATTAAAGTTTAAATTGTTGATTTTGAAATTAGTATTGTGCCCACTTAGTTTGCAATTAGTAATTTTATTATTTTTAAATGATAGTACTGAAGACAATAGGCTACATACTTATAGTCCTTGTTTGTGAGAGGCCAAAGAGTTTAAAGTAATATGCTCTGACAAATTTTGTTTGATGTTTCTTTGTTGCCATGCTTCTTTAAATTTAAGATATTTGTGAACATTTATTTTATTAGTACCTAGTTGGTTACTTAAACTTATATTAGCGGATTTGTTAATGTTAATTTACTGATATCTAAGAGTTATTAGTTTAAAATAAAAATATTTAAATGTTTGCATGTTCCACTCTCATTTGTTTTTGTAGATTTGTGTGTTTAATTATTGAGTCAACTGTTGTGCTGTATGCACCATGTGAACCTATTTAGATCCCTACTATCAAGCACAAATAGAGAGTTAAAAACATGTAAATAGGAGGGGCAGAAGTGGAAATGTCAAATAGAAAGATACAAGTCATATGTAATATTTATATAACTATTAATCAAATTAAACACGTAAGTTTTACCTAACAACAAGAAAGTTAACAAAATTGTTTACAGAGCACAATGGTGAGACAATAATTTGTAGATGAATTGCATCATCTAAGAGGTATTCTGACTACAATTTACAAATATTGGAGCATAAGCACATAACAGGAGTTATGAATATAGGGCTAACTAGAACTTCCCTTACTAAACAAGGGAGTCAACTCTTGATTAAACGTATCTCCTCAAACTAGTACAGTAACTCTTAACTACAACAAAAGATCCAGATAGAATGGATTCTTGATTCATCTCTTGTAAGCTGGCATCGGCCCGAAGACGATTGTCGGTAGCAGCATCCCAGATAACCAAGGGAAAGGAGGATAAGGAAGGCAAATTTGATAACTCCAGCTACACCATCTAGTGTTAACTATTAATCTATAGTTTTAGGGCAGCCTACACTACACAGTAGGGTGGTCCTTATTTTTGAAGTTTTGAAATGTTTTTGTCTGACCCTCCTTTGTTGTTCCACTGTATAAAAAAATATATCTTGAAAAGTATTATGCAGATATGACTATATTTAGAGGTCGCTCAAGTCAGTTGAAATTTCAACTTACTTTAATTATCTCTGTACCCAAGTTTAGTTTTGACTTTACTCGCTGTATCTGCTAGTATTCTACTGTTTGTGTGTTTATCGTCGTGTTCGCTTTGTAACTTGTTCGAGTACTGATAGTTTTATTTTATTATATTATTTTACTTAAGTTTTTATCTTGTTTATTATTGATTTATTGAAATACACACTCTGATAATCGTAACAATATTGTCTGTTGCAGTTATTTTGCAAGCTGAAAAGTAAAAATGTCAGGAGTAGCTAATGCAAGACAAAGTTTCCACAATTTGGTTAATTGGCTCTGAAGAAAATGAACTGAAAGGATCCAAACTACCTTCAAATAAATGATTGTTGAGTGTCTTTTTCTACCACCATAGAACCTTGAAGAAGACAATTTGTGAGAAGTTGTAAGGCTGTTGTTAAGAAAACTTTTTTTGGGGGGCGGGGGTAAGGCTCGTATTCCCATTCATCATGAACAGGATTGTATCAAGAAATTGGAGAAACTTCATGAAAAGTGGCTCAAGCTGAAAAAAAATCTCAATAGGAAAACAACTGTTCAGTAAGTCAACGAGTCTCAATTTTCAAGAGACCTTGACAATATATTTGATATTGCTCATCAAGAAGCCCTGCAAATTATGAATATCCAAGAGGACAAGGATTTCCTTCTCGCACAGAGAGAACCTAGTTACCGTGGCTGTGTTGGGAAAATCGATAAAGTGTTAGCATCCAAAGAAGCAAGGGCTGAACAACGGAAATGAAAAAAAAACAAAAGTTTAAGCAGAAGTACGAAGAGAAACAAATGGCTCAGAATGAAAGTGCCTTTCATTTTCTCCAGTGATGTAAATAGTGAAAGTAACAGTGATGATCTTGAAGAGGAGAAAGCACATGCAAGCAATGATCAAGAAATGGCAATACCTTCCACTTCCACTGCTTTCGGCCATAAAAGGGCAAGTATGAACATTATCACACCCTCTGTTGCTTTGGCTTTAGATAGAGTAAAGTTAAGTGATGGAAAAGCCACCTATCTGTTGGCAGCAACTGCTGGGGGCCTCGGCCACAAAGTAAATGATCTTGATATTAAAAGGTCTTCTATTCGGAGATATCGAGGAAAAGTACATGAAGAACTTGCAACGAATTTAAAAGAAGAATTTCAGACAAAATTCTCTCTTGTTGTTCACTGGGATGAAAAACTTCTACCAGACCTGACTGGGAATGAAAAGGTAAATCGATTGCCTGTGATTGTGTCTGGACTAGGCGTAAATCAGTTACCTGTGATTGTGTCTGGACTAGGCGTAAATCAGTTGCCTGTGATTGTGTCTGGACTAGGCGTAAATCAGTTGCTTGGGGTTCCAAAGTTACAGGCAGGTACAGGAGAAGCACAGGCTCAAGCAGTGGATACTTTGCTCGAGGAGCAGGGGATTATTCAACAAGTAAATGCAATGTGTTTTGACACTACTGCCAGAAACTCAGGTCACAGAAATGAAGCTTGAATACTTTTGGAACAAAAGTTACAACAAGACCTCCACCACCTAGCATGTTGTCACCACATATTAGAACCCATTCTTGCAAGTGTAATCAACGAGGCTATGCAATGTACATCATCTGGCCCTGATATAGCCATTTTTGAAATCTTTAAACCATATTGGAATAGGATCAATCAATCAGCTTATGAAAGTGCAACCAGTAATGCAACAATTATGGCAGCTTTGGGAGATGAGAAGGACATTGTGACTCAATTTGCAGTTAACCAAGAAACTCAAGTCAGAAATGATTACAAAGAACTTCTAGAGCTTGGAGGTGTTCTTTCACATGGAGTACGATTTATATATCCTGGGGCTCTTCATCATGCTATATGGATGGCAAAGGCAATGTATTCTTTCAAGATATGGATGTTTCGTGGCCAATTCAAACTCACTAAATTGGAAGAAGACAATGTGTAACATTTGCATTTGCATTTTTCTTGTGCACCCTCTAATAACCTCAATTTACTGCAGCAACTTAGCAGCATTTATTCTTTCATAAGCACTATCTCTAAAGTTGCCAGCAATAAATTAGAAGGACAACTGTGGTTTCTAAGTGAGGAACTTGTAGGTTTGGCATTTAAAAACCTGTCTTAAAGTTAAAAAAAAAGCTATGCTTCGGTCCCTTAATGAAAGGAATGGGGTCGACGAACCTCTTAAACGCATCCAACAGAGTGGTAAGATTTCTGGTGATATGAAGATTGAAGCTTTTGTGACACAAAAACACTATGAATTTCTTTCATCGCCTTAATATCCCAACAGATTATTTATATTTTGATCCTGGAACATGTCTTCTCAGAGATGACTACAAGCAAGCAAGGAAGATAGTTAAACATTTAAGGGTTGTCAATGACAACGCTGAAAAGAGTGTGGCACTTAAACAAGAGTACAATGCCCTTATAACGAAAGATGAAGAGCAAAAACAATATTTATTACAAGTTGTAGAACAACATAGGTGTCGTTATCCCAACTGCAGAAAAAAAACACTTAATCTCAGATGGGTAGAGTTACAAGGTATGCTGATTTAAGTGATTTAACTGATTTACTCAGTGTCAACAATTAATATTATTTCAAGTGTAAACAATGTTATGTTGTCTTTGATAGGCATAATTAATTTAGATAAGGATTTGTGTGTGGAATTTTTCAAATAATTAATACAGCAATTATGTATGCATTAATTGCTGTATAATTGTATGATGTTAAATATATGGAATCATATTTACAACTTTGAGCACATTGAGCTACCACTAAATGTTAATTAAAATAGTTAAAATTTTACACATATTTTTTTACATCAAGGAACATTTTTGAGGGGTTAGAGTGTGCCGTGCTAATGAGGCATTAGCTCACACAAGCCTTTTTTTGATATTTGATTTGTTTTCTTACTTCCTTTTTTTTCTCTCTTACTACTGTTTGTCTTCCCTTATCTTTACTTGCCTCTCGTCTGCGCCTGCGCGGCGATTTCCCCTGCTGGGCGGACGCTCTGACTCCCCCCTTCTCGTCATTAATTCTTTCTCCCCACCACTCTGTTGGGCCGCGCATGCGCCCTCCGTCCTTCAATCCAACGCTAGGCTCTGCTGACCTTTTATGATTGACCAAAAAGTATTCTAGTATTGGAGCTCCCAAGGAGCAGATTGTACGACACTACGCCTGGGAGCTTAGAAAAATTAGGGATAAAGTCTTTTTATCTAAATCACTATGTGTTGTGTAGGTCGACCAGAGTAATGCTGGCATGCATGATCTAGAGAACAGTCAACTAGCTCTCTATGGCTCTTCTTGGACGGGGAGCCCAGCTGTTGCCCAGCTAGCCCCCGCCACATACTTGCTGTCAACACACTCTCAACAGCTGCCAGAGTCAGGTGAATAGCTCTCTATGGCTCTTCTTGGACGGGGAGCCCAGCTGTTGCCCAGCTAGCCCCCGCCACATACTTGCTATCAACACACTCTCTACAGCTGCCAGAGTCGGGTGAATGCCATGGGTGGCCTGACTGGCTTACTCACCGGACAGTTCACGAGTTATGTGACCTGTGATCGTCTGACACACGCCAGCTTGTCCATACGTATGTAGTGAGCCCGCTATATCTCGGGCAGTGTTTGACCCAGTGAACCTAGGTCATATGATTGTCAATTTTTCTTATGTCAACAAGTAAACCAGGGTCTTTTAGTAATCATATTTTCTTATAATATACATCATGTTGACAAGTGAACCCTGGCCTAATAGTTACCGGATTTTCTTATAACAGACGTCATGTTAGCAAATGATCCCAGGTTTAATGATTACCTGTTTATCTCATAATTTACGTCTAGTCAGCCAGTGTACCCGGATCTTATGACTATTTATTTTTCTTATACTAAACGTCAGGTCGACTAGTGAACCTAGGTATTTCAATTATCAATTTGTTATTTAATGTATGTCGTGCTAACAAGTGCACCCTGATCTTGTTATTACCAATTTCACTGTACTATACGCCAAGTAAACAAGTGGGCCGGATCCAATGTTTGCCTATTAATCGTGTGATATATGTCATGTAAACGCGTGAGCTTGGGTCTAATAATTACCAGTTTTTGGCATTATTTATATACGTTAACCAGTGAGCTTCGATCTCGTATATACCTTTTTGTCTTGTGATATATGTTATGTAAACGCTTGAGCCTAGGTTTTGTTATTACTAGTTTTAGGCAACATATATATATATGTTGACCTGTGAGCCTAGTTCTCTTAATTACCTATTTATCTTGTGAGATGGGTCGGGTAAACAGAAGCACCAAAATATTATTGTTGCCAGTATTTCTTATATTATATATCATGTTAACTATTGAACCAAAATCTTATTAATGTTATTATTATTATTATTGTTACCAATTTTTATTATAGACTTTTGTTGGCTAGTGAGCTGTGACCATATATTAACCTAATGTCTTATTGTATACAATTCGATTATGATGTCAAATAATAAAATCTCATTACCCATCTATCCTGTGTATGTTAAATTGTACATATCCCTTTAAACCCTTAAAGGGGGGTACAAGAGCATATAAATTGCCCCAAAAAAATCCTTTTAATAAATAGTACCTACACATTACCTGAAATACAAGTAAAAATCGTTTTTAGATTTCTGACTTGAGCTTTACAGGTCAATACATGTTCAAGCATCACAGAGACTGGTGTTAAGAAAGATTTTGGGAATGAGCTTTGTATAGATCCTGTCGGCACCTGAGCTAAGGGAAGAATGATGACACACAACTTGTCGTTAACAGTAACGTGCACCGGCAGTCGACCTCGGTTTTAAGCCACGACCAACCTATGCCTGGACTTCTGCAGATTCCGAAAGCCAAGCTTACACCTTTTGGAATATGCAGAGTCCCCAGTTTCCCTGACCAGAGGATTAACGTCCCAAACTGCCAACAATTAACGCCCTGACAAAAGAGAGGAGGGTAGATTCAGTTGATTCATGAATGGCAGAATTAAATGATAGGGATAAAAAAAAATCTAACTATCCCAGCAAGCCTGTGCTCTACCATGATAAATGGTGAGGGCAATATTCAAGTTTCTATTAAACTTTTCTACCTGATTCGAGGCAGGGTTGTAGGGGCTCGTGTTTAATACTCCACACAAAACACATATCATGAAAAACCTTAGAAAGGAAGTATGGACCATTGATTCACCCTCATACCATGAGGATAAGGGCTAGCGACTGCTGCCTATAACTTACAAAGTAAAATCAATCCTATGTTCCTTTAAGGCCAGGTGACTTTTTATGTCCCTGGCAGGTTTGGAATGGACAGCAGTCGAAAGGCAAAAATCGAACACTCGCTTGCCGCCTTGAATCGACGACATGAGACTTCCTGGATTCTGCATGTAAGATATACTTCTCTGCCACAATGTCATAATTTTCTTCTTTGGGCTCTTAAAGCCGCCTTTTCTGTATTCTTAACTCTAGTCCTTTTCATCTTCACCTTTTTTTAACATAGTAATTATTCAAGTTTGGTAAATCTATTGTTTGGGGCTTCTCCCCTATAGAGAAGTTGGCACTTTTTGCCAATCTTAATTATTGTAGGTGTAAGCAGGAATTCATCCCATTTTCCATTATTCATGTTTGGTAAATTGAGGTTGGCCCTCAAAAGGGCCTTTTGTCACTTTTATGTGTTATATCTTTAATTGGGGCTTCTCCCCTTACGAGAAGTTGGCACTTGATAAAGTTGATAAGTTGAGGTTGGCCCTCATAAGGGCCTTACCAACTAACCGTCTTGTTGGTAGCAAACACACACTATATTTAATGTGTTTAAACAGTAGCTTATCTTCCGGGTCTGCATTATTAGCTTTAGTGGCCTTTAGTATTTCAGTGCTCTATGTCTTTCCCATTTTGTATTTCATTGTTGTTTATTTGGTCTGGAGTTGACACCCTCATGTGCATCTTGTAGGGCTGTATATCCTTCTGTACTGTATATTGTAGTAACTTCTTATCGTAGCCAAGACCACTACTGAATAATTATGTTTATGCGTATTTCTGTCTGCGCTTATTTATTTGCACCAGTTTGTTGCTTGGTAGTAAGCGACACTAGCGCTAACATGTAACATCAGAATTACAATAATTGGCCATAAATTGAGGATTTAAGCTATTTAAATTTTTATTGGCAAAGCTTTGTGATTGATGAAGTCAGGATTTTTTTTCCTGAGTGAAGTTGAATCTTATATTTGTTTTGAAGATAAGTAGAAGCTTTGCACACTCCTACTATTAAGTTATCAATCTTTTTTAAGTTGTTATTGTTAACATTTAAAGAATATTTGTTGACAAAAGAAGCTAAACATACAGTATAAAAGTGTTTTTAATCACTTTATCTGGTATTTAGATGAACATATTGGATTGAAACAAGGGGTTGCACTTTCCCCATTACTTTTTAATCTAGCCTTTACAATAGTTCTTCCACACCAGACTACTATTGTATTTAATAAGACATGGAGTATGCCAATAGGGTAATGCAAGTGTGTGGGGATGGCTTGGAATTTAGTGATCAGGGTGTCTACCAATAATAGAAATATACTTGATTTTATTTTTTATACTGGAATATACTGGAATTTTGAATCGGATACTGGAAAAATATTCAGCCTTTTTACATTTAGTGAAATGTTGGATTAAGCATTTTGAGACCCCTGATATTATTTGGACTACTGGTAGTTCTATTTTAACCATGTTGTAGTCTGCAGGGCCTTCAGGCATGAAAGGGGCTGTTTAGGTTGTTTCAGGCCTGATGGTTATACCTAGTTAGGTATTGGTTGGGGTTCCTAGAGTAAATCCGGGCACCTCACACCTTGTTGTTGTTCACCTGGTTGCGGTGCTCAACTTGTGGGTCTTTCTGCCCATCTAGCATGGCTCGCGTTTATTATGTAATTTGAATATTGTTGTTCACCTTGTTGCAGTGCTCACCTTGTCTCTGCCCATCTGGCATGGCTCGCGTTCTTTATATATTTTTGATATTACCTTGAGAGGTCGTTTCTTGCCCTCTTTGTTGATCTCTGACCTTTACTGGATTTAGGGCCGTTCCTATAGACATCCCCGGGCAGTCCCCTGGGAGTCAACAGTCCATACCTTGCTTCAAATCACAAAAATACATCCTATAAACGCTTGCTAAGAGGTAAGGGTGGAGGTGTCTGTTGTTACGAGGGTGTCGGTTTGCTACGAATGACTGTCCGACCTCATTCCTCGACCTGCCAGCTATCCAACATGGCGGAATATTGTCTTCTGCTACCGTCTAAAGTTTACGAAATAAAGTAAATTATCATCGAAAACTAAAATAAATATTAATAATAATTAACTCTTCTTAAAAAGAAACGTCCATATTTCTATTAATATATACTTAGATTAGTATTTTCTGCGTATCAACAGTTTTTCAAAGCAAAATGTGTGTGAAGCGAAGCTAACTGTGTACAAAGTGTTGTTTACATTGTTCAAACATGGAAGACAGTGTGGATGATGTTGACAACGTTTTAGACATCAATGATGAAATTGAAGATGAAGAACGAGCTCGTCTTCCCAAGAGATGTGCTAGGAATGCTCCGGACCCCTTTTAATATGTACAGAGATCGTGAATTTAAGTTAAGATTTCGTTTTGCAAAGGAAACTGTAAGTAAAGTTTTGTATTCACTAGTTCAACATCTTGAAAAACTTAACAAACGTGGGCTCCCGGTATCACCAATGACAAGACTACTGCTCACCCTGAGATTATTCCTGAAGAAAATGTGTAAAAGTTTCGACAGACCTAACAGTAAAATTATTGTTTTTTTGTTTAGTTTTTAATTAGGATTCCTCAAATAGTTTTTACCACAGACAGTAATTATTGCCATTCTGAGCTGTTATATACATTACTAAACAATGTTCATATGAAAATACTAAAGTAATTTTATTGTAAGTTGTGATGGTATCTTGACTATATTACTAAAAATTGTGCAACAAACATCCAGTTCTTTTTAATGGATAAAGTTATATAAAAAAAACCACAATGTACCGGTAATATTTTTCAAGCAATAAAATTCTAACTTTGATTCAGCTTCAAGAATATTTCATGTATTCAAATCGAAGTTCACATCGAATTGAAAAAGTGGGCTTTACACACCCGTAGTAGTAAGACATAAGTGAGCTAAAAAAAGGTCTTAGGGTGTGCGAGTAGGCCTTTTTCATAAACCATAAACACAAACATCTTTCTCAAATAATAAAATATATAAAACAAATATGATCACACTATCAAAACAACAGATGCATTACATATTTACACCAGGATGAATAAGATGCCTGCAGACCCAAGATAAGCCTGCAGACCCAAGATAAACTTCAACTCAAACCTTAAAAATACAGACAACCCTCTATTTGGGGCTACCCGCATCGGTGACGTAGTTAGCTATCGCTCTAGTTTCATGTTGAGCTAGACTAACAAGGACTGGGAGATAGTGGATCAATTCAACCTTCCCAATTCTAAATACATTAGCGTAATTGGTACTTGAGCGTACAACCCGAGTGGGTAGGACGTGGTGCTAAGTAAATAAAAAATATTTGGGGCAGTTTTTTTGGTTGCTCTTCTTGAATAAATAGATCTTAAGCACAGTAACATCACACAATTTCAATGTGCTTGACATATTATAAATATATAGTAAAAAAAAATATTTTTCATAGTTTTTGCTATATCCTAGCACATTACTGCTACACATATTTTATAAATTGTGTTGCTCAGAAATCAATAACTTAGTAGGCTACTTTTACATAGGCAATTAATCTAAATTAACATGTCCCACACATTTTTTTAGTCAAGAAAACTAGCTCAAAGCACAACATTAAAGACATGAGTGTTCCAAGAATCTTTACAAATAGGCCTAATAAAAAATCAACCAATATTTTTATTCAAAATATAATATTACCTTTAGACGCACTGCTTGTACCAGGAGTTGAGGTCTGCGGAGTTGGAGCTGATGTGGGATCCTCACAACTGGAGTGCTGCATGCTCTCTGGAACATGAGGACTTTGGGGTGGGGAGGGAGGGGATAGGGAGGTGGAGTTGGATGTTAAGAAGACATTTTCTTGGATTGTGGAGGGACCAGGAACAGATTGGATCGAAATTAAAGGGGCTTGGATTGAGGGTGAAAGAGTTTGGAGGTGGATGGTTCGGGAGTTAGTGAACGGATGGGAATATCAGGGCTGCTCGTGGTTGATGTGGAGGTGTTAGTCTCAGGATGATTTATAGTGTGAACTAAAGCAGCATCTTGTAGATAGCAAGCATTGCTGTCCCAAGGTGTTGCAATTTCTTCATCCAGATCTGGCTGAATTGTCAACACCTGGGCAGCAAGCTCGTCATCCGCAGGGAACGTTTTGTAAGGTTCTCCTCCCCCTGTTTTCATGGAATCCCAGAATCTGTTAACATATCACATTAACCATATAGGACACACCATAAGCGCTAGTTTGCAGCTATTGAACCAGGCATATATATATATATATATATATATATATATTTTTATAAACAAATGATACAACGCTTTAGGTAGGTGG